>JAEMWC010000174.1:300000-350000 GCA_016490735.1 Pachyseris speciosa | reverse complement strand
TCATGCTTGTTCACAAATTACGATCAAAAAGTACAAAGCACCAGCATTCAACAAGAGACAGTTTCAATGGTTTGTTTAATTGCTTTTTTTTTAACTCTTGTAGCGTCTGTGAAAAGTGGCTAAAAATAAAATATGAGGCGCAATTAGAAGAAACGAGAAACGTGTACTATGTCGAAGTTTTCTTTCAGCAATTTGACATCACTTGAAAATATGTCTTCTCGATTTTAGCGTTTTAAAGATTGGCTTGAGATCAAGTATGATTCCGAACTAAATCTTTTCTTTTAGAGATCTCTGTTTTACCACAAGTTCGCTAAACTTGCTTATTCACAAGGTGAATTTTTTATTTCAGTTATTTTTCGCTTCAGTTTTTTAATGATATATTTAAATATGAATTGAGTGATGCGTGGCAACAAAATTAAGTTTTTTCAACAAATGAAGATATTTAATCCGGTGTAATTATGTAGCCTCTTTACCTTTCAGCTGTATATATTACATTTAAATAAACCTGTTATTTAGCTTTCTGGTTCTTTTAAGTTATGTCGGCAGGACAAAAACAACAGCAATGCAAATCGGTAGCCCTTTGAAGTTGCAAAGCCCAATATATTTAACACTGAAAGCCCTTGAAATTTCTTGTGGAAAGCACGAAGCACTTTGCGAATGTTGTTGATGAGCACGAAGAATTTAAATAACATTCGTTTCACCATAAACAAAAATATAAAACTTTTAAAACTCTTATTTGCTCAGAAAGTTATATAACTCGACCCGCGAGAAAGGCCCGTTTAGATGTATTTTGAGTAAAATGTATAACGCAACATATCTAATTCAAATTCATTTAATATTATGTACTAACCGGTGCACACGGCCTGTTCGGGATATATGTTTTAAGAGCAACCGAATGATTTTGATCATAAATCAGCCATTTCTACAAACAACGAAGAACCATGATCCTATTCACGTATTCCAGCAACTACACTGAGCAACGCCATCAGATAAAACGAACCAATATACCTGGCATCGGGCCGGCCTCGCTCACAATATGCATCGAAGATGACTCGACCAATTTATAACGCTACGTGAAAACATTTTCTCTTTGGGCTCCCCGCTTACAGGCATGTGAACCACAACTGTGAAACCCTCACTAAGAATACCTCCTTCATCTTTCCAAAATAAATACTAAATGCCATTTCAGTGAAAGACCGACCGTGGTAACGTGTTCAGAAACCCTTACAGTATACCATTGTACACACTGTAACCGGCATACGATTACGCTATACGCATGATTACGGCTTTTTGCTATTTGCACTTTTTTCGATAGATGGATTTACGGCTCCAGGGCTTCTTGTAATTTGACTATTAAATTCAATCATTTGCATTGTTATTCTGTGTTTCGGTCAATGCAAAAGGTTGCCAAAGAATTTATGTTTACAGTACATCTCTAACTGTTTCCACCACCTTCCACTTCTCTGTTCACCACATACCTTTAAATTGTTGAGCAGAAAATCGAGAGATTTCCAAAAGAAGCAAGACGAGAAATTTTCCATTACGATTGCTGAGAGATAAGTCAGGCATTGCTAGTGTCCTGAGTGTTGTTCTTCAGCATTCACAAAGCTTCGTCCAACATCACCACACGTACAGGGTCGTGTTGTGTCAGAAGTGATGGGGGGCCTTCTTCTTGTACGGAATTTTTTCGTTCCTGCGGAGCGAAAAAGTGGTAATCAGGATGTTTAAGAAAGAGCAGGAACATCGTTTCTTCGCTGACGATAAATCGTGAGAAACAAAGCGATGTTATGACGAACAACGCGCGCAACAATCGAGTGAGCTGTCTTCTAATCACGCATGCCGCCGACTTCCTCCTCAATTCAAGCTTCATAGCCGACATTAACGCATTCAAATTAAAGTAAATAACGTCGGCATAACTAAATAGCTTTCTCTCAAGAATTAAAATGACTGGCCATTTTTAAAAAAGTGGACTTACTAAGCGAATGAAAACGGCCACAAGCTCTCTATCGCCAAACCAGTACCCGCCAAACAGGCGCTCGACGCATTCAGCGCGGATGAATCCTCGTTTCGGCTCGTTAGCACATTGCGTGCCAACTTAACTGCAGACGTAGAACAAATAATTGTTAGTCCACACGCCAGAAAACGCCCAGAAGAGTTGGTTCGACGATTCGGTGGAAAAACCGAACGAACTGATTTACCTGTGCACGAAGACTTCGCCACAATAGAACGTGAATGAATTATCACATGGACACACTTGAGTGAACAGGCGACAACCCCTCTGACAGTATAAATTCATGAGTTGTCAACAAGAGCCATGCTATTGTGACATATCGATTCCAAAACTTCCGCAGATGAGACAAAGGGGTGTATTAAAAGCTGAATATAACTTATTCACGCTGTTAGCAGATTACTAACTTTACTATTTGGCAAGTTTGCAGCTCAGGTGTTTAAAATGCAAAACACTAAGTGGCTTCTGATTGAGGAAAATTAGTTTCTGTCAAAAATGGCTTAATAGTGACATTACAAAAGAGTCGGTCCTTGATAAGACAAAAGAAATTTACTGAATGAATATTCCGCTTTGTTGACATTATTTTTTATTACAAAATCGGCCAGTGACAAAACGTTTGAAAGCCCGTGTCACCCATGTCGCAAAATGCAACAGACAAGGTGACACTGAAACAATTAAACAACACAACAGAAGCATAATGCAAATTCATTCAGTTGGATTCAGTCAGTTTGACTCGATAACAAGAATTTCCTTCGCAATCGAGCGCAGACTGCCTAATCGCCTCGATGAAGCTCCTTTATAATTGCGAATGTCAGAAGTTTTCATCAACTGAAGGCCCTAAGCTGTGTAGCCAATCGACATCTTTACCACTCGCGCTCGCTGGCTTCCGGTTTGGACAAGCGAGCAAGCCCACCACCACCATCCGGTATAACGATACTCGCTCAGTAACAACAGCAGAGCGCCGCACCGGCATCGAAGAAGTCATTGGTTCAATGTTGTTCAGAACTACTTTAAGACTGCTAGACCCTGCTGTGGCATTTCATGGCATTATAAAAAGCTAATCATTCAGGCGAAGTTCGCATGCGCGTATTCAACATGCAATTTGTTTTCATGTGTTCGGCTTCCAAGGGTAAGTTACGAATTTATAAATAAGTTGTTTGGCTCTATCACTATGTTCTGTCCTATTAAGCGTTTCCGACGGGTTTTCAAGGTAAACGTTCTTCTCTGATCGAGCAGAAAGAGACTGAGGGAGCAAACCTCCACCACCCCCCCCCCCCCCGTCCTCCTTCCCCTCCTCCCAGTTTTTGCCCTCATCCCAGGTTTCGCCCGATCAAAGAGCGAGAAAAACGCTTGTTATGCAGTGTATCAGGTGCTCGCGCTGTAATGGTAACACTTCGAGGCCTATTATAACTGAGAAATAGCGCCATAGGGCCATAGCGCTGTACCGGGATGTGAGGGAAATTCACAAAGACGACTTAATCATTAAGATGTTCCGATACACAAATTCTATTCTAGAGGTGTCACAAGTCTGCAAGATTCCCCAAACTCATGCCTCCTCCCCCTCCCCTCCCCCTCCAAAAAAAATTGGGCTCCCCCTCCCCCCTCCAAAAAAACAATTGGGGACAGCAATGTAGCTTGAAAGTGGCGAAGACAGCAAAGGACAGCTGTCAAAGAGTGTTTATGGATGGAATTGTATAGCTACCTTTGTATTGATGCAAATTGCACAGGCTTTATGCCTGCGCTCAAGCTCTTGACTGAGACTAGTGGGGGAGGGGAGTATGGGTTGAGCGGGGTAGGGGTGGGACTTGGGTGGAACCAACCTCGTTCGGTCGTTCCCAGGTCTTTTCCCTCACTTGGGCGCACCCAGCCCCCAAGGGAGGGAAAAGCCCTGGGAACGAGATAGGGATGGAACGAGACCTCTCCGCAATTTTTCTTTTCCCGTTACTCGAAAATAAGATGCCTACGGGTTAGCTTTATGAAGGATTCATTCAGATCCTCCCTGCTTCTCCACTTGCAAAATTCTACTCCCCTCCGTTCCAGGCGTACCCCGCCTGACAATTTCGCCCATGCAACCTAATTAAAATCGCATACAGTATTTGTATTCGATGTTCTTCAAAGTTTGCACACACGTTACTTCAACACTTGCTATGAGATAAAGCCTTATTGCCACCAAACTTAAAAAGTAATGATTATGTCCATTGTAAAGATAATTTCATGTAAGCTAATTTATAACGCCACTAACACTGTTTTGAAGACGGTCAGGAGCCCTGAGACGGTAGAATTCCCGGGGGGCTGCTAAAAAAAAAATTTAATACGGGGATTCTCCGCGCTGAGGTCCGACCCCTTACCCTTTTATATACCATTTTTGACAGAAAAGGTACCCCTTTCGTATACCTTCCATTGACAAATGGAACCGCTTTCGTATACCTTCCATTGAAACAGTACAGTCATAAGGTATGTCAGGGGCTCCTGGGTATATGTGTTGGAAATGTTTTTATGAAAGGCCCTTTCAAATACCTAAATGACAGATTGCCCTACCCTTTCATATACTTCTACTCGTGAAATCCCCGCCCTTTCATATACCTGAAGCGTGAAAAAGGTACCTCTTTCGGGCGGAGCCTCCCCGTATAGGCCATTACAAGGAGTGCCCCCCTTCCCCAGGGTAGAATTTCATTCGCAACGAGCTGGGAAGCTGGCCAGAAGCCAGAACGCACTGATCACGCAAAGATCTCTTTATTTGTCCAGGCAAGCAATGAAATCTCCCTTGGGTTTTTCTTCGCTATTTTTAGCAGGGGCACCCAACGGGCCAAATTAACCAAAAGCTGAAGAAAGGCATTTTAAGTATCTTATGGTGTTTGAAGTCTGTTTAAAGTGATGTTTCCAAAAGCTAGAAGAAGTTCATCTGTTCGGATTCCCTAGCTGAAATTGTAACTGCCCGAAAATGTTAGGGAACAAAATCTTCCATTGAGAAAATGAAAGCCGAAATGAACTTGCCAAGAACTTTCTAGGGAACTATTTTCTTTCCGTAAATGCTAGTCGACGTTTTTGACTACCAAAAGCAGCAATTTTGACCTTTTCGAAAGCCTCAGGGGCTATGATTTCCCAATTGCGAATCTTTTAGGCCACGTTTTAGCTACGAAAATCCGAGATCACTCTTATATCGACGCCGAAAGCACAAGGCGAATTACCCTCCACCGAACAGATATCTACCGAAACTTGCTGTTGGGTGCCCCTGTTTTTAGAGGCAGGAATGTTTTCAGGCCTTGCTATGATAACCCCGGATACTAAAGCGCATTTTTCCATTGTTGATACTTGAAGTAATCTCTTCCTATCCCGGGTTAATCCAATTTCCTTCCAAGAATTTCCATCAGTGGGAGATAATAAAATGATCGATTGTTCAGGCACGCGCATTACTCAAAATAGAATGTTATAAAACGAGCGGGATTTGCCAGTACGCTGCAAAAATTTGAATAAACTGAAGCACCACTACAAAATTCATTTTCTGTGGACCGTAACTCCCTGGGTTTTATCTGCTGACTCGGAAAATAAGGACGTATTGACAATTTCTCAATCTAGGGAGTGTGTAGGGGTTAAAGGATAATTTTTTTCAGGTCGATATAAACAATAAATAAGATATCGGCAAGACTCCAGAGAGCGAACTTCATCGGATTTTTATCAATCGTCCGCCAGGAGGGCGATGAGGAGCTTTCCTCGACGACTGAATTGCGCTATACGAAAAGAGCCTCTTTATCTGACTGACTGAACCGATCTTAAGTTGTCAATACAAGGCAAGGCTCAAAATCAAAGGTGCACTGTCACCGGGATTTTAGCTGTTTTTGGTTCAATTCTGCCAAAATTACTTCCTTTTACCTGTTACCGTGCAAAAAATGATCCTGCATAATCAGCGAGATGAATTCCAATGAAATTTTAGCAGAGAGAACTAACCATAATAATTTGTTTGGTGATTTTTCAATGCATAGCTTGAAATTTTGAAAAAACTTGCAAGGTTTTTCAAATTTCAATCCATTTCCTTCCACGTCATCTTTGATGGAAAGCAGGAGTTTATATAGTGTCAATGCAGTAGTACAATCTTTGGCAACAAAACTAGGCCATTATTTTAAGGCTTCCACTGATGCATTCGCAGTTTTAAGCTTTTTAAAGTGATGGTACAATAGCGTGACACTGCCCCTTGTTTTTATAAGCGAGGGTTGGCTGCTTGAATAAGGGGAGTTTACGGGAAATTTCCAATAGCCAGGCCAAGAAAAATGTAGTCGCGAAGTATTCAGGCGGCTTAATTGTTCTGTACTTTAAACTGAAGGAGAAAACTGGACAAAGAAAAGACTGAACTTGTCAAAGTCTTGCATCGGAAAAGATTACTTTTGAGATCACATATGCCGCTGTCTCGCGCGCGTGAAATACGCGCATATTTCATCGATAAAGGATTTAACGACCGTAGATAATTGCCATTAATTACAAAAAAAAATGCCTTACGGTAAGAAATAAATAACATTAAGTAAGATTAAAGTGAGTCTGTGAAGAGAAGCCGCCTTCTTTGGCCTCGGGCGACAGCAAACACAGGCTAGGTCATGATCAGGGAAAGCCGCCGATTCTGATAAATTCTGAACAGAGCCTTTAGGGGATTCGCTAGCGATGTCACTTAGTCAGTTCGCTGAGTACCATTCCCGGGATCAGTTCGGCGGCGATTCAGCTTATCGCTTGTACTCATCCTTGCTAAGAGGGTTTTTCGCCAGGCTATGCCAAATTTCTTCTAAACAAAGGAGACAATAGTAGTAACCACCGCAGTAACCACCAACAAACAAAATGACCCCACCCCCCTCCCTCCCCCAACTTCGTCCAGTTCGATCTGGAAGGGAAAGGAAGAGGTTGGTGTGCTGTATAAACTCAGAAGCGAAAATATTCAATGCCTTTTCAGTAATTTGTTTCCCAAAGTAATGAAATCTTGAATGGTCGCCTTTTCTCTCAGACAGACAAAAGAATAAATAAACCTCAACAGAGGACAAATAATTTTTGCAAAGGTGGGCTTTGCCAGTTAATTTAATTTAAGAGGTTATTAGTGGTGGGTAAATCAAAGGCGGTATTAAAACCTCACTTCTCCCGTTAATTTTCCCGTTGATTCCTTATATATACGGCCTTAAATCACAAGAAAAGGAAGACAAGCAATTGTAACAAGCTCATCTATTTTTTCAGTGGGCCCACATTTTGGTAAGTAGCCTAACGGTCTCTGATAGAGGAGGCCTGCCTAGATCAACACAAATAGGGGTGTTGTAAATGCATTTTAAAGAAACATTTTCCGCTTTTGCTTTTAAAAAGCGTTTAGTGCGTGGCCCTTAGAGGAATGTTTTAATTTCTTGATCGTTTCCGATAAACTAAGGGTCGTTCTCAGGGGAGGATAGCCGGAAATTACAGAATTCTGATCCAGATTATATGCTGTCGCAATCACTCCTGTCGACGTACAGCAAACACATATATGACTATTTTTGGCCCAGTAACAGCTGGCTCTGTTTGTGGAATATCCACAATCAAACCAATTTAATAGTGAAAAATGATATATAGTGACAACAGAATATCGCACGAATGTGCTGGGATGAACTAAGGTCACACATAGGGCGTGAAGACCAAGTAGTAGCTAGCAAGCATTACCCCTGACTCAGTTATTAGCCATGCTATCCTTATGTGGCATAACAAGGCCGAAACAGCTGTACGTGGCTACTTATACTTGGGCTAACAAGTACAGTTTGGTAGATGTAAGGGCAATGCCTGCTACCCGGAGGTGGAGAGGGTACTCCGGGTACGCCGGGTATTGCGGCCCGCTTCCTGAAACCCTTACCCTATTTCAGACCAAAATCTGCGATTTTCCCTTCCCTATTTCAGACCTGACCAAACATTCGATACCCTATTTTAGACCTGCCTTATAATGTTAAAGGCAATGTTTATATGCTTTTATTAGGTAGGATAAAAATATGAACTTGAAGAAGTAGCTTCTTCTAAAACTACATACCCAATTCCTAGCTATAGAGCGCACAAGCCATACCTTATTTCAGACCAAAAAGGATAAAAAACCATACCCTTTGGGGCCGCACATACATATATAGCCCATATAAGGGAGTTCCCCCGGGGGAAGGGGCTACTACCCCGCGCGTGGCCATGGTGCTCTACATGTGGCTTTAGCTGGCCTGAGCATGTTTGTCAGGCAGCATATCAATTGTCATAAGTGGTCACAATTTTAACAGTGCCTATAAACAATAAGAAAATAGTTCCTGACAGGTAAATCTGGTTTAGTAAAGACTTGCTCTTCCTCGGACTTCCTCCGAGTCTTGCGTAAAAGCCTCCTTTAGACACGCGCTTGGCTATTTAACAAATGGTAAACGGATCGGCGTGCACTATTGTGTTATGGATGCACGCGGGGGTTGCTAAGCACGAGAGAAGCGTAAGAAACTCTAGCTTCTTGAGTGCTTAGCGTACCTCCCAAGTGCATCCATAACTCAATAGTGCACGCTGATATGTTTACCATTTGTTTTTATAACATAACATAACATAACATAAACATCGTAGAGAAAGGAAAGTCCCAGTTTATTGCACTAACTTAAAACAGGCGCGCGCAACTTCATTCACAGAAATTGCAACAGCTTAATACTTCGGTAGACACTATGACGATTGAAACGATACATATTTTGTAAAATCTCGCCCCAAAAAGCGAAATTTTAGTTTACAAACAGCGCACACGTCAGCTATCATCAGCAGCGTTCACCCATGGCCAAATAGTAAATGGTTAATTGACCAATCAGAGCGCGCGCTTTTCTTTAGTTATGTTATAATGTCTTTTTAGTCCACTATTAAGACGCTATTAGAGCCGGGGAAGCGATTTGATTTCTATATGTCATCATTCCTACGTCACTACAGAGTACCATGAGAAGCACGCGCGCTGCTTATTGAGCCCTTGTACGCTCGCTTTCAGAGCCGCACGAACTTGGTTATGTGAGTATTGTTTCAATGTTTTGCATATCTTTGCTTTTAGTTTCTGTAGAGTCATTTTGTACTCAGATCAACGTTCTTCAGTAGTCTATTGCTCAGGGATGGCCGCAAACGAAGCGTCGACGACCTATCGCCGACGTGGCACATTTGAAAATCAACCTCCTGGCACTTCGAGTGATCCTCAAAGTCAACCTGACGTTCTCACTCTCCCACTAGCTACTGATTCCAGCCAACCTGGCTTAGACGTGAGTAAACCTCACTTGCCAACTTAGGCCTTTTGACCTAAAATCTACTGATGCGAATTATCTTTTTAGTATAAAATGTTTGGCCAACTCTCCCGGATCTGTAAAATCACTAACAATCATTGCCAAAGTTATATCACCATCGTCGTCGTCGTCGTCATCATCATCACCATCACCATCACCATTACCATCACCATCACCATCACCATCACCATCACCATCACCACCACCACCACCACCACCACCATCATCATCATCATCATCATCATCTTCTTCATCATCATCACCATCATCATCATCACCATCATCCATCATCATCATCAGCAGCAGGAAGTTTATCCGCCACCGAACAACAATATAATTAACAGGCTAGATATGGATAATGATGGAGGTCTGCAGGACCTTCCTCTGTCGAAGTAGTACCTTTAGCGGGGGGTAACACCGTTTTTTCGTCTCTGAACACGAATTTAATGTTAATAACTCGTTCGCGTTTCAAGCAATCAAAAATCACTATGGCCATTTTACGAAGCTATGTTGTGAGATATTTTGTGAATTGTTTGGTGACTGTTGGGTATATTTGGAAGAGATGATTTTTCTCAAATGATTAGTAAAATTTAGGGAAATAGGAAATATTGAAGATTTAGTGAAGATATAAAAAAGGAATTTGAAGTTAAAAATCAGTAGATGGACACCAAAACAGTTCGGCAACCTGGAGTGCGCGTAAACTCCTTAAAATTTCATTCAAATTCACGTACACCCCCACCTTAAGAAATATTCGAATCTATGTAATAGTAAAGCAAACCGCACACTAAGGTGTTTCACACTTGCTGTGAGAGCCAACATGGAATCGGCTGTAAAGTCCGCAAAGGTGCGAAGCGTTACAACATTAGAATTCTCTCAGTTTTCTAAGCTTACCGTCAAGTGACATTGGGTAGTATTGGCTAAGGTTCGCATATCACAGTACAACTATTTGTGTTACACCTGTAGCTGGACAGTCCAGACGGCTCCAACTGAATAAAGCGATGTTTCTGAACGAAGCTCTGGCTCACTTAAATCAAGTCTTGCCTTCTTTCACCACATGCGAGGTCTAGAGGACCCGAACTTAAATCCGGTTTCCGCGGGAAAAAGTAATCTAAAATCTATCTAATATTTTAACTGCTGTGTGACGCGTGAGAAGTACCTAGTATGGGGCCTACTAAGAGAGAATACTGTGTACGGGCTCCTGTTATGGTAAGAACAGATTGGCACTGATGTAGTCGCCATTCTGAATTCAGCGAAAATTCGGATCGTCGCATGGATCCAATGCGCAATAGAGTGCCCGCTCTTTGTAAAAAAAAAAGAAAAAAAAAAAAAGAAAAATATGAAATTAAAACGTCTGCGGAGTAAATTTTCGAGTTTGAGCGAGATTTCCATGAAACTACTCACTTTTGCCAAAATCTGTATGGCGAATGTATTTCTGAGCCCGTTTTAATTTTAAGTTTATTTTATATTTAAAAATGTCAGGCAAACCACGCATTGTGCCTTCAATGATTCATCACGGTCTGATCTAAATAAGGTTGATGCACTGCAGTACTGAATGAATTGGCCATAGACACGGATACAAAATGGGCTAGACTGCAATAAAATAGATAAGACTGCGTTTTTCTATTTTCTGCAAAATCTGATGAATACTAATTTGTTGTTTATCTTTACTAGCTTCATTCATTTTCTTTTTAATTTGTTATGCTTGTGTTATAGTAAAACGTGCGAGGATGTAGTATAGTGTAAAACGATTCACCGAAAAGCCACCTCTTTTAACTGTTCGTGCGAGCACACGAGCCTATACTAAATACTATTATGCTAGGTTTTTATGTTTTTTTCTCAACTAACTTTAGCGCGTTTCTTAGAAGACAAAGGAATGGCAATATTTTTCCACTATACTGTCAGCTTGTATTTAGCTGAATTTTCCCACACATGAGTCTCACGCTGGGCAATATCCGAGAAAAATGACTGTTATTCTACAGCAATTTTACTTGTCCGTCATTTTCAATGCCTTATCACCCCACTTCATCTTTTCTGTTCAGTTTTTCTTGCGCGATAATAGGAGGTGATTTAAGAGCAGAGGGAGAAACGATCGAATATTTTTGACAACATAATATCACTAAGGTTTTGATGATCATTCCATTTATCTGCTATATGTTCCTTCCTTTGTTGAAAAGGCACGCAAACGTTTTTGACTGAAAAAAGAAAGTAAAAACGTAGTCAGACTAGTAAGTTACACAAATATTAAAATTCATTGACACGAAACTCGCGGCGAAAACATTGAAGGCCACAGGCAACGACTTTAACGATAAAAAAATAGAGTGGCCACAGATTCTTATCACCACCATCAATATTTAATCACTTCTTTTAATGGAAATACTGATTTCAGTATACTAGGTATTTTTCGTGTGTGTCCGGCTCAGTATCATTACATTGGAGAGACGTATTTTCTGTATACTGCTTTAAATGAAATAGAGGACGCAATACTTTTAGTCCCGAAGGCTGTTTTTAATGAAAACATCTTTCCGCCTTATCTTCGTTTCTTTCACACGCATTTTTAATAAATGAAAATTTTGATGGCCTTAGGTTTCTTTCCAAAGCGTGCTGCACGCAGGCAGGTGAAAGTATAAATAAGAATGGCAAACTGCTCAATGGATCGACAGTAATTGCTCTATAAATGTCGCCGAGGTTTCTCGTAATTGGACAAAGAATTCGCCCAGATTCTGATTTTAATTCACCTATAATCTTTTCAAGAGCTCGAACAAAAATGGATGCCAGTTGATCTACACAGCGATAGACCTCTCGTTTGCGAATTGAGTTGAAAGAAATGGAAAATCTCGATGCGTTAATGGTTGGTGTTTTGTACATTTTCTTGTTCTACGAGATTTTCTTATGCCTGAGTCAGATGATGACCGGAGAAGATTGCAAGAAACTTCATATTCCAACTACAAAAAGCGCACGATTTAGGGCAAGCAAGTTTCATTTCTGCGGAAAATTTAACGGACGACTGCCCTCTACATTGGAGTCTGAAAGACCAATCAGGTCGAGTAGCTCACGGCATTTCATTCAAATGCGGATTTTGGGCAGACGTTGAATCAGACTCATTTTCTGTAAGAAGTCTTATCGGCTGGACTGGACCGATTGAGTGTTCCTTCCTCAACTCATCTTACTCCACCGATACATGCTTTAACCGATTAATACGAGAAAGGTGATTGGATGAATCAGTTTACAGTAATGCCGTTCAGTTTACAACGGCTTACGTTTGAGTCGACTACGCTGACATCTATCTTCGGTTGCGAGCTCTGGCGACGACTATTGAACATCTAGGCGACATTAAACACACAGCACAAACTTGAAGAGGAAAGGATCCATCAGTTTCCCTGATTTGCCGTGAACAACCAACACAATCCATCGCTGAAAAATTCAGTGCAACGTTTACTCTCAAGCGCATGCTCAGTCAGTGCAACGCTCTGGTGGCATAAACGTTTGAAATGAGTACTGACTCGTCAACAAAAAGGATAGCCTTTTTCTTTTCAAAAACATAAAAAACGGCAGCCATTTAGGTCCAAACCTTCTAAGGACAAGAAAGCGTGAGATTAAAATCAGTTTAAGTAACACAAAATGAATATGACTGGAAACATTAAAACGTGTCATATCTTCATGTAAATAGGTCAGTGGCTTAAAGTTGCCAAGTGCTTCGCGGAAAGAAATGCTCTTGACAGCAGTTAAATTAATGAGCTCGGTTGTCTTTTTTCGCTTTGTTTTCATGCCGATTCATTTCTTCACAGTGCCAACCGCAACCGTAATTAAGCCAAGGAGACAATCCTGTCACAAATCCTTGATAAATTTTCGAGCTTAGTTTTGATCGCATAAAAATTTCAGTTTCTTTTTTGGCGTGGTTCAGTCCTTCCTCCATCCCCTTCCAAACTTCTTTCGTAGCTGATTTTTATGGCGAATGTAATAAACAAAAACAACAACAACAAAAAAACATGCATGCATGCATGCATTTTACTTACACAACTATTCATTAACGGTGGGTACAAAGCCACAAACGAAACATTTGTTCCATTCTCGTATCCCGTCGTAACTTGTCGCACTTTTGAAACTGGACGAACTAATGTTTCGTTAAAAAAATTTGAGTAGGGTGAAACCTTCATATTATCGGAGTCGCGCTGGACCACTCAGGTGACAGGCTGAAATTCATGATTCAACTGAGGATACGATCAAAGAAAGAAATCCAACGATCCTTGCCAAATGATAGTACTATAATCGCACATATGGTAAGCTATATTCAGTTTTCGACCTCAGTTCCTCCGTCGTTCGCAATTAATTTTTTTCATGTCTTCCGGTCTATTAAAGATGTTACTAAATTCTCTGTTGAGGACTTAAAATTTTGCGTGGTTTGAGTCGATTAAGCAACCTGGGACAAACCAGGCATACTCAGCAAACGCATCACGAAACACTAGGTTTGCGGGATTTGAATCCAATTCAAGCCTGGTTTTCACTAGCGACGCAAGCACAACCGTAAGCATAAGCGCAAGCACTAGAGCGCTTATTTCACTGTGAAAACGGGCTTAACGCAAGCATTAGCATAAGCGCAGGCCGCAACTGACGAGAGCAAGGATCAAAAATTTTCCTTTTCCTTGTGCTTGCACTTATGCTTGCGTTCGCGTGCGTAGTGTTCGTTTTCACTTGGTAGAAGCTACTTACGGTAGCGCTTGTGTTTGTGTCGCTAGTGCAAACCATGCTTCAATTTTCGGAGAACCGTTGCGTTCATAAAATCTGCAACCTGAAATGGTGATAAATGAGAATGGGAACTAGGTGAAAGATATTTCTATTGAAATTTCAAGTGTTTTGGAGAAGCAATTTGTTGATGCAAAAGCAGGACAATTGTTTGACAAGAACATTAAATCACAAGAAGTGGAAAAAGAGGCCTTCCTTACGTGTAGCTATATCAATTATCGTGAGCTAGTTTCAAAACATTGAATGGACTTTAAACAAGTTTGGCACACGAATCAAACTCCATCGAAACAAAGAAAAACAACTGGGCTATAGAAATAGGGATTGGAGTTTTTTTTCAACCGCCGTACTTATATTTTATTCTCTCTTTAGTTTGCTTTTATTTCAAACGTTTGAAATAAAGCACAACATTACAAAAATAACGTATAATAGGTTAGTAAAGTACATAGTTTCTCATGATCAGTGCCATGGCTAAACGCTATCTTAAAAAAAAAACTTCTTATTCGTCAGAACAAGGCTATGGCTAAACTACTTTTCCACGAATTGCATGTAAGAGTATGTATAGATTCGCCATTCAGGTGTCCCTCTGAGGTATACCCAACATGGCCGCCGTGGATGTCGGTTAACAAATAAAGCAGATAATTCATCCAATCAGTATATATTCCTAATTTTACTTTAGAATCATTGGGATGGCACTTTTACATTAACATTGCATGTTAAGGGGGCATTCTGGTCTCAAAATTGAAAAAAAAGGGGGTTCAAAAAATGTTTTTAAGCCTCTATCTTGGGGTAGTTTTATCTTTACTTTTTAAGATTACGAAGTAAGATTTCTCTTTTCCCCATCGTAAGATAGTAAAGAAAAACATTTTTCTGAGGCCTGGTCTTTTGTTATCCGGTTTCCATGGCAACAGATTCAAAAAATTTCTAATTTCTCACTGCAAGTTCTTGAAAATTTCACGAAACACATCCCTTGAGGTTAGTGGCCAGAGGTCCATTCCATTGGTACAACATTTCCAATAGAAGCCAGGCTACTAAGTGAAAAAGTCCATTTGCAGCCATATTGACTTTAAACACAGCAGCCCCAAGCTCATGGTTAGTACCGTATCACGCAATATAAACAAGACGGCTGCAAATAATAAGGATTTGTATGGGAATACCGGTAATCGGTTCCAGTTGATAGATATACGAAAAACTTCTCAATAAAAAAGCCTTACCTTATGTATCAGTCAATTCCAAAAGTAACCATTCACCCCCCTCCCCTCGCCGGGGCAAACACCCGGGCATTCGGACTTTTTTGAACAATTTTGGTCGAATGCCCCGCTGTGTTTCCAGTTTTGATGGTCAAATGCCCCACTGTCAGGGCCTCAAAAAGGGAAAATCAAGTGTAAATCTATAGCAAATCACTCGTTGCATGAACCATTTTGGCACGCTCCCCGCTCATAATGAATATTTTATTCTAACTGAAAACCGCTTACCTTTTTCAAACCAAATCCGAAAAATTGTGCGCCAAAACTCTTTTCCGATCTCTTTTGTCGGCACTCCAAACTTTGAATAAAGCATATCAACTGTATATTAAGTAAACAACGCAAAACCTACGCCGGGAATCTTGAAGTAAAGGGAGCGAAGCGGCTCTTGTGGTGAATGAATATTTGCGCGCGAAACCTTCGCGAAACCCTTTAGCTGGCGACCGCCGACCAGTGTTTAACCGAAACGCAAATGTCCCACCGTGAGGGACAAATTTCGGATCAAATACCCGGGGTATGCCCGGGGGGTATGCCCGGGGGGATGGACGCTTTTGGAATTGACTGATACATTACATCCAAGGTGTGTTGCTTGCTATCTGTGTGGTTATTTTACTAATCGATCACGATTTGAGCGATTTATGTGCTTCCTGTGTTTCCACTCTTAATTAAGGACATAAATCAAAGTCGCTCAAATCGCGATAGATCGATAAAAAAAACCACACAGATAGCAAGCAACACACCTTGGATGTAAGGTAAGGTTTTCTTTGTTGAGAGGTTTTTCGTATATCTATCAACTAGAACCGATTACCGGGATTCCATACAAATCCTTATAATTTGCAGCCATCTTGTTTAAATGGGTTGATACGGTACTCACCATGAGCTTGGTGGGCCTGTGCTATAAACGGTTCATCTTCCCCCGGGCATCTTCCTGTATTTATTCTAATTACAATGCCAAAAACATGACGAAAACAGGCACCTGTAAGACAAAATCTTTCCAAAAAGCGAAAACGTTGTTTCAGAAGAACCCCCAAGCAAGTTATACAGCGCCAGAATGAAAAACAGTTGCCCATAATTGACATCACTTCTATTGGTGAGGACGACCGATGTCAGGGGCACTCAACAACAACTTTCGGTAGATATCTGTTCGGTGGAGGGTAATTTACTTTATGCTTTCGGCGTCTGTTAAAGACTACACTCGGATTTTCGTAACTAAAACGTGGCCTAACAGATTCGCAGTTGGGAAATCATAGCCCCTGAGGTTTTCGAAAGGTCGCAATTGCTGTTTTTGGCAGTCAAAAACGTCAGCTAGCATTTTCGGAAAGAAAATCGTTCCCTAGAAAGTTCGTAAAAAGTTCATTTCAGCTTGCATTTTCTCAAAGTAAGATTGTGTTCCCTAACATTTTCGGGCAATTAAAATTTCAGCTAGGGAATCCGAACAGATGAACTTCTTCTAGCATATAAAAACATCACTTTCAACAGACTTCAAACACCATAAGGAAATTAAAAATGTCTTTCTACAGCTTTTGATTGATTTGGCTCGTTGGGTGCCCCTGCGATGTGGTCAGCGAGCCTCCTCTTCCAGCCTCCTTCCGAAAGCTTCAGCTTTCTGATTCGGCCGAGAACCCCTCTGAACAGACATCTTATGATAGAAAGGAGTCAGCAAGCGGTTATCGCCTTCTAAGCATGGATAGCTTGCAGGAATTTATTATAAACAGATGAGTTCATTGATACTCATGCTCTTCTGGTAAGACCAAATTCCGTATTGCATCATCTGAACATCTATCGCCCCACTTCACTGTTTGAAGTTGCCTGTGAAAGAAAGGCACCAGTATTGCCCTAACAACTCCTGATGCAAGTACAAAAAAGGTTCACCTTTTGAAAACAAGCTGCTCACCTTGATGCTGTGTTCAAGAAACACCGCCTTGATCCTACCTATGACCGCCTCTGTGACCCAGCTCTCCTTGGTAGGTGTTTGCCAGGGTACACACAGAACTCAACTGAATCAATTGCTTTAGTGTCGAACAAGTGTTCAAAGAGCATATGGCATGGGAGGAAGAGAGTTGTAGTGGCAGCATACTCTAGATCTGCTGCAGCTGCATTACATTTCAGTGGTGGGTCTTCAACAAAGGAGCAAGTTATGTTGAAGGCTGGACTCAAGGTGCGAGCCCATGCCAAGGAAGTGATGAAGAGAAGAGACTCAAAGAAGGTAAAACAAGTAGTCAAAAGAACAGAGAAGCAGTAAAAGGACTACAGGACCTTGAGGAGGCAAGCAAAGCAGAGAGATGAGGAGCTGTAGTGTAATAACCAATCATGAAGGCGTTACTTACGAAGCACGTGCCTTTTTCAAATGACCTTGGGGTGTGCGGTGCACCACCACAGAAGAAAAGAAAGTGCTATATGGCCTCAAAAGTACATACAGACCATTATTATAGGTGTTTAACACAATATTGCATGCTAAATAGCAGAATAGTGATGAAAATTGGGGAATACAAATCAGTTAAGCTTGGTTTGTACTATTGCAAAAGTTTAAAGGCCATTTTCTTAAAAATGACCTTGTTCAGTAAGGCCAGCACGGTCCCCCCCCCCCCCCTTTTTTCCACCTTAGATTGAAGAATTTTTCATCAAACTTGGCAGTTGTGCTTGCCATACAATAGGCTACAACTTAATGCGGCAAAATTTGATTTAGTTTAATTCACACGACTTAACGAGCACTAACTGAACTTGAAAGTTTATGTTGTTTCCATGGCAACATAATGCATCGGAACTAAATTTTGGCCTATTAAGTTGTAGCCCCTTTTTTGATGAGTTGTTATGTCTAAAATTAGCTCATTTCTAAGAAATCGGTCCACGTTTTCCTTTTCAAAAACGCAATTTAAAAAGGGTCCACATGACCCCATTAATACTCGCGGACAACCTTAAAGAGAAGGTTCGTGGTCCCCTTATAAATTTTAAAGGAAATTTGATGACATCACATGAAAGCCACCTATATGTGAATACTAGTATGCCAGCAGGAGTCCATTACTCGGAGCCACCATCTTCCATATTTATTATTCAATATCAGAAGCGTATCACCCCTTCTGTCAATACCCAGTGCCATTGTTCTCTCTCTGCACTAAATCACTGAATGCAGTCTTTTTAGATGCTAAAACAACTGTCTCAGGAAAAAGGGGGCGGTCCTTTTTGTCAGCAGGGAAATTCCCAGGGGTCACGATATGTGCTAAATGTGCTAAAACAAACAGACTGCAATGTTAAAAATATAGCAGTGTACAGGCTGCAATATCAAAAAGTATCGCGGCCTGTTTTTTTTTTTTTTTTTAAATGATGTTTAGTATATATGGCTCTTTTAAAACGGCCTTGTTTCTCGCCTTACGCCCCAAAACGCCAATCTTTAAATACTTCAGAAGGACCAGCACCATTTCTTCCGACTGTTATAAGCGGCCCAACTTCTTCCAAGTTCTTCCAACTTCAATCAGTGATTTAGTGCAAGGAGAGAACAATGGCACTGGATATTGAATAGTAAAGATGTTAGATAGTTACTTCGGCCCACAGCAATATGTGATATATTATTAATATATATATTTAGCCAAGCCTAAAAGCGGAGCTCCAAAAGCATTCTTTTTCTACTGGCATTTACATATAGTCTGCTTGTCATATCACCCATCTGACCTCACTCAAGCTACAGACCCAATGCTGTAGAAAATAGTATGGAAAGGTGATCTGAGCCAGTGGCACAGTGGATTAGGACCCCACGTGGATTTGCACCCTCCAGTCCAGATCTGCTTGTGGATCAGATTTGGACCCCCTAGTCCAGAACTGCTAGCAGATATGAATCCCCTTTTACGAATTTGGACCCCCACCCCTCCTAAAAACAAGCGTTCTATTGAGTAAGGTAATAAAAATTCCTTTCCAAACTGAGTTTGGAGATGTTAAAAAAGCAAAATAAAAATATTGAGGTAGGTTTTTTTAAAAATAATCTTTAATACCTTGTGTAAAAAAGAACCTGCAAAGCTAGTTTTCATCTATAAATTTTTAAAACAAAATATTTTTTAACATCTTAAAGCAATACCTAAGGACAGGTCTGTTTCCCCGTTCAACTGTAGGCAACTTAGTTACATACTTAGCTACTTAGGTATGGTTTAGAGCCACTAGAAATTGGTGGAGAAGCCTGGTGATTGCTCCTTGGAATCAGTATCACATCAGATATATAGTGATTTAGATCATCACTTCATAATGAATGCAATTTCAATTATCCACAGCCTCCCATGAGACAGTCAGAAATCGGAAATTGTGTATCCTCTGGATATATGTATGCCTTACAAAAATTATGAAAGAAAGATACATGGAAATCAATAAAAATATTTAGATGCCATGAATTAAGACCAAGATATTTATTTGATCAATTACTTCTTGACCTTACTATCACAAAAAAAAAACTGCTTGCTAACATTAAGCTCATCACTCAATGCACCTACAGTGTTTTCAAAAAGAAATCCAGCTGCTCTTCTGGCCAGTTAAGTGCAAGACCAAACAACTTGATAACAATATATTGGGCATTTGGTTGATACCACTATCAAGGTGATTCATCAAAGCAAAAGTGCTGGAAATCCGTTAGCCATCTTAACTTGATCTTAACATACTTCATCAAACATCAGAGATTCCATTAAACATTAATGCCAAATGTCATCCAAACATCCCACAAGATTGGTGTGACCAGCTACTAATAAAATTAATTGAGAGACTGTATGCAGGAGGAGGAAATCCAAAGGATGTGTACATTGATGAGAAAGAGCTTACTTTAAGTTTAATTTTAAGTTTTAAGTTTAATAATACTTTGTCATGTGAATACAACTAAGTTGATTCAAAACAAAAAAGTGCATGACTGGAGAATAATTGGGAGAAACTAATTCCCATACAAAGAATATTATCTAATATTACACATTCTAAAAACTAAGAGGTGAAATTTAAACGTGGCCCAAAGCTAACCTAATCAAATTAAATCAAATACTTGTCTCTTACAAGTCACCCCTGATTTGAGATTGAGACCAAAAATCATGAAGTAATCCAAAGCAAACCTAATTAAATTACATACTTGTCACTCACAAGCTACATCTGATTTAAAATTGACACTAATAATGTAATAGATAGGACTTAAAACTGCTTAAAGAAGGTGCATGCATGATGTTCGATGGAACACCATTCCAGTCTGTTATGTAGCGATTAAAAAAGAAAAGCTGAAGGCCCTATATATATTTAGCCATGCCAAGCCTAGAATCGGAGCTGCACACTCTCAACGAGCAACTTCGCAAGCGTTTATTTGGGCCAGTTTAATTTGTGTCCAAAACAATTGAGCAGCAGCAGGGAAAACGAAGAGTTTTCGATAGTAAACGTTTGCAAAAAAGAAAAAAAAAGACGGACATTCTTGAGTCTAACTACTTTGATATGAAAGCGTAAAGGGATTCAAAGCGGATAAAAAAAAAAAAACAAAAACAAAACAAAAACACTGCAAGCGAACAAAGTACGATGCCGCCGAGTGTTTGCTCGAAGAAGGAGAAGGTGGAGAAATTAAACAAGACTAGCTAGTAATTAAAATAGCTTCTTCTGATAAAGCTAGGAAAATCGGTATTTATTTTGACATAAATGCCCCTAGAAAAAAAAATAAAGGGTACAAACTCTTCGTTTACAGCAGTAAACAGGAATTGACCGCGGTTCAGAAACAATATAACAACAAACATAAGACTTATTACAAGAAAACAAAGCACAATATGAATAATATTTCTTCGAAGATTCTTGGAGAAGGTGCAGAAATTGGACAGGTAACAAAACTATCTTGTATTAAGCTAGAAAATTTCCTTAGCAGATTTGACATAAATGTCCGTAGAAAAGACAAAAAAGAGGTCCGTACCTGATCGTTTAGAGCAGTCAACAGGAATCACTGAGACAGCAATCACTCGGAATGCGACAGAGCTGAGTAATAGAGCCATTTCCCACAAAATCTTTCCTTGGCTTACACAAAACACTTAAGTGCTTTGATGGTTTTACTGTTACTTCCCATGTCTTCCGAAGAACCTTCTTCAATTAATGATTCTCAGTGGCAAAACATCATCCAGATAACGAAGAAAGCGCTTGCCAAACCAAACGAGCATTTCTCTCGCAGACCCGTCCACTTTAAAATTTATCAAAACCAGCCAGCCAGTCAACCCATTTCGCTGTTTTTAACATCCAAACGCTGATTCTTACCGGTTCAAACAAACGACATGTTTAAACACGGCGAAACTTAATTGTTGTTTACAGGCTGCTTTCGACGAAGATCTCTTAAAGACTTGACGAAGTGAAGCGCGCTGGGTTTTGACTGTTTTGGCAGCATTTTGACAACTTAATGTCAGATTTTGAGAAGTGCACATGCACATGCATTTGATCGGATTTTTTATTTTTACTCGAGCTCGATTCTCCCCCTTTAATGCTTAATTTTACGAGGACTCATTGCGATTACGTGTTGATAAGATAAGGGCAAAAGTTTCTTAACGCTACTGTGAGGAGCCAAGGTCGAAAAACAGTCAGCCAAGCCGAGTAAAAACACTCGTTCGCTTGCAAAGAAAACAACGTAACAAAACAAGCAAACAATTCAACTACTTCTTTGCGTCCATAACGAGTACAGATGATTGTTATTTATATCCATTCGAGAGAAAAATACAAGTTTCATTCCTGAACAAAAGTAACAACGATTAAACCAAATGTTAAGCTTCTATTTATTTAATTTACCTCACTGTCCTGTGTTGTAGAGGTTTCTACCACTTGAAAATGCGTAAGCTTCCGCAAAAATAGCAAACGGTTTGTCCAAAGAAAGAGCTTCTTCCACAGAGTTTGAGCTACTCATTCCTCCCATTAATACCGGTGAACTGTTAAGTGACTTTTCTTGGTGAGATGCAAGATGCCGCGGTGAAGTGAAAGCCCTTGAAGCGTTGAATTATACTGTTTTCAACCGCACAATCTTTGAAGCTTTTCCTGAGAAAAATTTTCCGTCCTTCCTTTCATCACTTGAAAATTCACCTTCCAGAGTATCTTTTGACAAGTTCTTGATCTTTATGCTTTTTACGCGAAAGACAAACTTCGATCGAAGAAGATGAAGTTGTTTTGCTCAAAATAAAGAAACCAACTGAATGTGAAATTACCAGCCGCAGAAAGCGCGCGAAAAATTTTAACGGCCTCGATTTGGTTTGGGTGTCCCACACTTGGCTTGAGCCTGCGATCCAATCGAAAGCAAGTACCTGGTCAGCGGTCAACTTCAAAAAACAGCTGACCTCGATGAGGTCTTAACTTGAGCCCGCGATATGGTCACGTTACACTGGTCAGCGGATACCTTGTTTTGACAGGTGTCAATTGGCTATAAGATGGAGCCCGCGCTCACCCTCACCTTCTAGGGGAAGATACTTCGGGCCCAATTGAGCGGCGAAAATCGAGCCTAAATAATTATTAGTGCGCGGCAAAAATATGAGCCCCCATAAATATGGCAATTCTAAAATTATTAAGATACGGAACAGGGTTGACTCAAGGCAACAATATGTATGAGCCTGATGCACTGGCCAGCGGATTCACAAAATTTTTATAAAACAGGAAGGGAAAAGTTAAGTTCTAGAGCCCCAGTGACCTGTATCGTGTATAAGTGATCTCGAATAGTGTATTGATAGCAGACATTTCCGCGATGTCCCTCTCGTCGACAGCCATGTTCATAGCCATCTTGGCCATGATGGTACATAATGGCGCAGCAGCCCAGTTTCGAGGTAAATGTCTGTCTCTGGTAAATCAGTTTGTTATTTATATTCGTTTTATTTAATCATCATTTTGGGCTCAAATCACAGGCCTACCTCACATGAGCCGAACTCAACTCTGCCATGCACTTATCAGCTCATCAAAAGTCTCAAGCCGATGATTTGCTTCAACTTAACTTTCTACTGATTGTACCTGAATCGGATCGGATCTCCCCCAGTGTACATACGTCTGTAAATGTTTCCGACTTTGTAGAACATACCATATTTTCTATGGCCATTTTACTTATTTCTAGCAGTGTCGAGAGATTTACGCTACAGTCAGGTTCAAAAACAAAAGTTGAACTGAACTGAAAAACCGAAGAAGCCGGGTGTATTCATGGAATAAAGTCATTAACGTTTTTTTACAGTTAAGTTCGATGTTTCAATGAACAGGCGAACTTGATTCATTTTAATCGAGCTAAATAACAGAAATAAGCTGTGATTGTATTCAGCTCGAGTGCATGAGTGTCGCTACCGCCCTCGGCTTCAGCGGCCGTCTAATCCAGACATCATCCGAATATGATCCTGCCCACGGGTTTACTCAACTAGGGTTCGGGAATATCTATTCACATCCCAAACAGTCGAAACATGCACCAGCAAACTAATTCTAATTCCTATGGTATTTTGGAGACAAAAGTGTAGTTTATGACAGCGAAGGAAGAATAGGGTCTCAAATATTTATTTATCGTTGTCGTGCAACGGATATTTCAAGTTCTCAAAGTTATTTCCGCCACTAAACTTCAACTCGGCCCTACTAACTGTGCCAAAATAAAGAAATCCTTAGATATCAGCTTTATTTGTCAATAGGCCGGAAATGCGTCATGCCATAGCTCTCAATTGGGAATTTCGTTTGGCACAGCACACATCCGGCATAATTTCCGCTTAATTCACTCGTGTGGGAACAGTTTTCGGTCAGGCCATTTAGCACGGTCACACTGAATAATGTTGTTCTGTGCCTGTCTATTAAATTGGTTAACCTACACTACAGTCTGGCAGTTTTTTTCCCCAAGTACGGAAAGCGGCGCTATTAAATTACAGCCTTTCACACTGGAAAAAAAACCCGCGTGATCAGAGATTGTAAACAGGGTAGATATTTGTTTCTTGTGGGTACAAACGGAAACAAAACTATTTTGTCTCTTCCGAGATAAACTATGGAAGGGTTCTAAGCAGACGTTTGTTAGATTTCTTGGTCATGTATGCATGGTTTCTCTTTTCATATTCTACATTTCGAAACTTAAGAACATGTTTAGATCGTTTAAGCCTCAAGATATGAAAAAAAAAATAATAAAGAAAATAATAATAACTGACTTGAATAATACTAGTCGTATGTTCAAAAGAGAGCGACAGTTTCAGTAAACTACACCAAAAAGGGGATATACCTCACAAATTAATGTGATTTGGTAAGCTGAAGCCACTCTAAAGGCACTAAGGCCACATGGTAGCGGGCATTACCCCTTAAATCTACCAAAGCAAAGATTGAGCCCAAGCATTAGCAGCCATGGACAGCTGTTTCGGCCTTGTTAGGCCTCATCAGCATGGCATAGCTAATGCTCAGGCTCAAGTACCCACATATCCATAAAACAAGCAGTAAAAACGTAAAGCTTGTGGGATGTGGCTGGAGTGACAAGGATATACCTCACAAATTAATGTGATTTGGTAAGCTGAAGCCACTCTAAAGGCACTAAGGCCACATGGTAGCGGGCATTACCCCTTAAATCTACCAAAGCAAAGATTGAGCCCAAGCATTAGCAGCCATGGACAGCTGTTTCGGCCTTGTTAGGCCTCATCAGCATGGCATAGCTAATGCTCAGGCTCAAGTACCCACATATCCATAAAACAAGCAGTAAAAACGTAAAGCTTGTGGGATGTGGCTGGAGTGACAAGGATATACCTCACAAATTAATGTGATTTGGTAAGCTGAAGCCACTCTAAAGGCACTAAGGCCACATGGTAGCGGGCATTACCCCTTAAATCTACCAAAGCAAAGATTGAGCCCAAGCATTAGCAGCCATGGACAGCTGTTTCGGCCTTGTTAGGCCTCATCAGCATGGCATAGCTAATGCTCAGGCTCAAGTACCCACATATCCATAAAACAAGCAGTAAAAACGTAAAGCTTGTGGGATGTGGCTGGAGTGACAAGGATATACCTCACAAATTAATGTGATTTGGTAAGCTGAAGCCACTCTAAAGGCACTAAGGCCACAAGCTTTACGTTTTTACTGCTTGTTTTATGGATATGTGGGTACTTGAGCCTGAGCATTAGCTATGCCATGCTGATGAGGCCTAACAAGGCCGAAACAGCTGTCCATGGCTGCTAATGCTTGGGCTCAATCTTTGCTTTGGTAGATTTAAGGGGTAATGCCCGCTACCATGTGCTACAAATCACATTAATTTGTGAGGTATATCCTTGTCACTCCAGCCACATCCCACAAGCTTTACGTTTTTACTGCTTGTTTTATGGATATTTGCTTTGGTAGATTTAAGGGGTAATGCCCGCTACCATGTGGCCTTAGTGCCTTTAGAGTGGCTTCAGCTTACCAAATCACATTGATTTGTGAGGTATATCCTTGTCACTCCAGCCACATCCCACAAGCTTTACGTTTTTACTACACCAAGAAGGGGCTCGATCTGGCAAAAGGAAAAGTTTCAAGCACCTTACACTGAAAGCTGTTTCATATCAGTGTGGCTTGTCATTTTCCGATCAAAAACCCTATAAACATGAAATGTCTGCAAATATTAAGCCTCAGTTTATCTGTGAGCTGTGGCGTGCAACATGAATTTTCACGCGTATATACTGTTGAGTTCATAACTAAGTGAAGCAGTCCGGGCGTGAGTGAAAGGACTGTTTGTGATGACATTGACTGACGTTTCGACAACCTGAGCAGAATATTAAAGTCATCATCAGGGTCCAGTGATTTGTGTAACGTCAGGAGATGGTATAAAGTACTCTGGTCGTTGATCTGATTGGTCAACGAAGTCGTGATGTTATTGGTCGTCTTTCCGTTAAGCCGTGATGTTATGGGCTGTGAAGACTGTAAACCGTGATTAGTTTGTTTCGATCCGGCTTTAAGCAGTCCGGGCGTGAGTGAAAGGACTGTTTGTGATGACATTGACTGACGTTTCGACAACCTGAGCGGAATATTAAAGTCATCATCAGGTCTCCAATGTCCGTAGGTGTATTGTTAGTCAAATTAGTCGGTTTGTCTGTTGTTGATATCGTCAATACTAAGTCGTTTGTAACCCGAGGGGGGGGGGGGGGTACTCCCTTATATGGGCTATATAACGACGACAACGACTTAAGGATATTGAACTACAAAGATGGCTAAGTGAAATAAATAACGACATCAGAAAAGATGCTAACCAAAGCAACAAAATGAGAACCTACCGGTTATTCAAAACGATAGACAATAACAAATGTGAAGACTATCTACATCAGGTTACCAATATACGACACAGAATAGCTCTAACAAAACTGCGACTTAGCAACCACAAATTAGCCATAGAGACAGGACGTTCTTCGAGACCATTCAAGAAACCTGCAGAAAGAATTTGCCCAATTTGTAAAATAGAAATGGAGGACGAATACCATTTTCTAAATATATGCCCTGCTTACCAGGAAAAAAGACGTTCGTTACTTAATTATTTGGAAAAAGAATGTGGAATAAAAATAAGCAGAATGTCACCTAATAAAATATTCATGTTTCTAATAAACCCCCCTAGCGGAAATGCTAAAATACAAAAGCTAATAGCAAAACATATATTCGAATGCTTTGAAAACAGGATAGAGGAAGACGGCAAAAAGTAAATACTCTAGGACTTAATCAATTAACAACTTAAGTAATAATTAATTAAGTAACAATTTTTGTTGTTTGTAACTTTTAGTTATTTGGAACTCGTAGTCGATGTACTATATATTGTATAAGACTCCAAATAAAAACATGTCTGTCTGTCTGTCTGTCAAACATGTCTGTCTGTCTGTCTGCCTGTCTATAGGTATGTGCGGCCCAAAGGGTATGGTTTTTAAGCCGTTTTGGTCTGAAATAGGGTATCGATTTTAACCATTTGGGTCTGAAATAGGGTATGGTTTGTGGACTAAATTCCTGAATTAGTATGCTTATTAGAAGAAGCTACTTCTTCATCATCAGGCGATAAGACCAACAACAAAAGAGTCACAAAAGCCATCTCAAATTATTTTTACGCCAACCGTGTAAGTGACATAGGTCTGAAATAGGGTATCGAATTTTTGGTCAGGCCTGACATAGGGTAGGGATAATTGCAGATTTTGGTCTGAAATAGGTTAAGGGTTTTAGGACGCGGGTCGCACACCACCACCCAATTTTCCTGGGAGTACCCCCCCCCCCCCCCCGGGGAGGTTTGTAAGGTGTGGGAATCTGTTGGCAACGGTTCTCTGGTGTCTGTTCTAAGTTAGTAAACCAACTTTCCTGTGCGATCCGTTGGTGGTAGTTAGTTACAACAGGTAATGTATTTAGCAGAGTCCTTGTCGATTTTAAGGGCTGGTTTCCATATGATCGAAGACGATCGCAGATCGCAAAAAGTTCTGCGATCATATGGAAACGCACTTCTGCGATCGTCTACGATCCTGCGACCACAATCGCAGACGATCGCAGAAGATAGCTATCTTCTGCGATCGTCTGCGATCAATTGCGATCATATGGAAACCAAAGTTCTGCGATCTGCGATCGAAACCTATCCCATAATATTCGTAATTCTGACAATGCGCGTGTACATTTGACATTTCCGCTGACCGAATTGTAGGGATACAGTCGGCTTTGCGATCGTTTGCGATCGTCTGCGATTATATGGAAACAGCTCTCTTTGCGATCGTCTGCGATCTGCGATCCGCGATCGTCTGCGATCATATGGAAACCAGGCTTAAGGTGTTCGTGAAAATCGTCCATTTCGTCTTTGCGTACAGGCGTGAAAGTGTCATCGACGTAACGTAGAGCGATAGCGTTCGTTCGTAAGTTGCAAGGGCTTGTTCCTCGATGTTTTGCGTGACGATCTCTGCTACAACAACGGAAACTGGTGAGCCCATAGCTCTTCCGTGCGACTGTTTGTAGTCGGTTTGCTGTTGTACTGAAAGTAGGTATACTTAAGGCAAAGTTCAGTATGTCCATTAAGTCGTCTGTAGGTAGTTCAGTAGTAAACCAACTTTCCAGTGCGATCGGTTGGTGGTATTTAGTACAGTAGGCAATGTATATAGCAGAGTCCCAGTAGATTGTGTGGTTTGTCAGTAAATGGTGCTAAGCAAAGTTATTCAGATAGGTAGCGGCTGTGTAATCTGATCAGATATACTTACTGTTGCTTATTCCTGTCGGCCTAGAACAAGTTAAACTGCGGTGCAACGTGAAAAACGCCCAAGCTTACACTTGGTACAAAAATGGCGTCCGGATCAGTGCATCGTTTTCCGCGCGTTACAGTGTTAAGATGTTTAGGTATCTTGAAATAACCTTTGTCGAGAAATCCGACAGTGGAATGTTCATTTGCGTGACATCAAACAACGCTGGGAGTAAAAATTACACAGTTGAACTGTTAACTGAGGGTAAAGAATGATGTTGTTGTTGTTGGTTGTATGGTTTTAACACTATACTACACTACACTACACAACACTACACTACTGAATGGCATCTGGCCAATACCAACAAAAGCAGAGAAAAAACGAATTAAACAAAAGATCCAATCCAAACATATCGCACTTATATGTTCAAGTGTTAGCACCACAGTGACCAAGTACTCGGCTCTTTTCTAGTTTTTAGCATCTTTCTAATTCGGCCACATTGTCCAAGTGTAGGTGGGTTGGAATGACAACAAAAGATCACACAAATTGAACAACTGTTTTTACGGTAATGTTTGCTTTGACTTTTCAGTCATGCTTGCGAATTAAAGGACCCGAACTGGTGAGATCAGTGTGTCGCAACTGATTCATTATTTCGTATTCGCGTCTCCTTCCCGTTCACATTATAAAAAGAGCACGCATGGAGATGAAGTACGTGTGACATGTGCCAAGCTATAGCCAGGAAAGGATATTTTTCCATGCCCTTTCCTTGGCCGTGCAAGTTTTAATTTACCCGCACTGAAAGCCGGGTGATTCTCGGAAACTGCCCTGAAAATGTATTGGACTCGACTCCGCCACAATCAGTGCACTCGTTCCTCTGTGATTTCAATTCCTTTCAGCAAAAATTTGATTGAAGAACCTGGCAAGGAAAATTGGCGGCTGAGTTTAAAATAAGATAGGGGAAGAGGGGCTGGTCGTACTGAGCTTATCACATTGACTACTGGAGCAGATGAGACCTGATGCTTGCTAAAGAAGCTCAATCTTGGTTTTGTCTTCTTTGTTTCAGAACCGACGGTTTCGCCTACTAACATCACAGGAGGTATAGAAAGTTGGTAGTGGTACAATTTGTCTCGCACATTCCCCTGTAGTCCTTTTTCACAGTCTCGAGCTACAACCAAAGTAGAAAAGGATTACCTCGATGCATTAATCCTCAATTGTTTTACTGCAACTGCAGATCTTTGGGGGTCGATGGGTTGACAAGTCCAAAGGCCAATTAAGGCGGCTAACCAACGCAAATTTTTCTTTCTATGATCTTTAGTGAAAAGTTCAAGATTAGCCAAACCAAAACTGAAGTCAATAATGATCCGACCCGCAACCAAGGAGAACTCCTCGGTTATCTGTTTAACAATTAGATTATGAGCTCGAGATTTCTATCGCGTGATAGCTGATGAGGGCGCAAACCGAATCAGCTATCACGCATAGAAATTGAGAGCGAGTAGTCTAATTGTTTTAGTATAAATCTACTAGTCGTTCAAAACTAAACAAGTAAATTATCTAAATCCTCCTCGCAGACACTTAGAAAACGCGAAGAAGCGGCCGCCATTTTGTTGACAACCGCTGCTCACTATCTATCACAGATTATAGTTCACCACTAAATTTTCTCCGATTCTTATTGGTTTAAACTGATCACGTGACGCGATAGTGTTCATCCGCCGAGAGACACTATCAGCCCATAGTGCCCGTCCGAGGAAAATACCCGGATGGATAGTAGTCGTCCGTGAAAAATTTTCGCTACTAAACAAGCGTTTTGAAGTGTTTTTTGAAGTTTTTGTTTTTGAAGTGGCGCGTTGGTTTTTGAAGTTTTTGAAGTGGCGCGCGGAAGAAAATTTAGTGGTGAACAATAAAGACAATAGAGTGTTTATGTCTCGGAACTATCGGTCTGATAGTTGCCCCTTGGAAATTTGATGTTCTTAAAACTAGCATATTTGTCCTCGAAGCTTCGCTTCTCGGGCAAATATTTGTTTTAAGAACATCAAATTTCCGCGGGGCAACTATCAGTCGATAGTTCCTCGACAGAAACACTCTATTGTTTAAATAGATAGGGAGTAGCGTAGCCAATCACAGAACGTACGGCATTCGTGACAGAACGCTAGTACTTTTATGCTAAATATATAGATATGATATATTTGCGTGACCTTTATATCCTCTCGATCATATTAGCATTATCCTTTTTTTGCGGAAATATATTAGTGCACTAGCATACAAATTTAACCTTACAAAGACCATTAATAATTACAGCAAAGTTCTGGATTAGCGAAAGTTTATATTACAAGGCGGGCGGTTTTTTCGCTTATCCCAAACTTGCCCGTGAATGCTTCGTCCCATCCCGACTATCTGCTCCTTTGTCTCCGAGAATGCCAATTAACTTCTCAGCTTGCTAAAAAAGTTGATCCAACAAAACTGAACACGAGAAATCCAACCAAACAAAACTCGTTGGTCATTATAGAAGACGCCCTTACTTTGCTTGAATCAATTTCGTCTTATTTTTGTATTAATTCATCTACCTTTTCAGAGAAACCACAATTTCTTTATCCGAAAAATATGGAGTCTATCAAAGCAATTTACATAGAAGGCGAGAAGATTGAGCTTACATGTGAAGCACGAGGGGAACCCAGCCCGGTGGTCACGTGGTATAAAGACGGCAAGGTCTATACTGGAAGATTCGGGTCCAGACATGGTATAACACCTGGTGAATATCACTATAACATAACTTTCAATGAGCTGGATATCTTTGATAGAGGAACATACATCTGTAACGTGTCAAACGCGTATGGATGGTTGACCTACAAGTACACAATTTCTGTCAAAGGTGGGTCTAGCAGTTGCGGTTTATTTAGTAGTGGGTTGTGTTACAAGAACGATTCTTAGCACAAGAACGTCGGATGTTGTTTTGACATACTCAAACTGATATATACCACTAATATCTACAGCTTCAAATCGGTAAATTATCCCAGGTCTCATACCACGATTGGGTGAAATTATGCATTAATCCCCCATCCCCTATACAGAGACTCAACCCGTGAGGCCAGGGAAGCTTTGTTTTTTTTTTTAATTTCAAAAGACAGAACAATAGACCTTTTTAGCTGGTAGATTTTGTTTTCCCAGTGTAGACCATGTGATATTCCCAAGGGGATTTACCTTTTGTCTTTTCATAAATTATGCGTACATATGCGCGTGGATAAGGCGAAATGTCAAAGAAACAGTTCTTTAGGGTAACATCATGTGGTCTACATTGGGAAAACAAAGTCTTCTAGCTAAAAAGGTCGATTGATCCTGAAGGTCTTAACACCCGCAAGAAAAACAGTATTACTTAAATTTTGTTATTAATGTTGTTATTATTTTTTATTTGTGTATTTTATTTTATGCTGTCTATCAATTTACGTTTTACATAACTATTTCCGGTATATGTCGTATATTACTACATAAACACCCCTTCCAATGCAAATTGTCATTGTAATTGAAGAAGGGTGGTTTGGCAAGCTGAAATAGAGTACACAGAATTTAAAATCATTCTGCGTTGTATTGGTCCCTGTTTTTTTATTTTACGATTGGGTTCCCTGTGCCTTGAACTGTTGTCAGGCTTGCTAGCTTGATTCGCAAATAGGTTTTTCAACTACGTGAATCACAACTTGATAGTTATTGACTGAACCGGAATAAAATATCTACTCTGTTCATATGAATGCTAATAAAGATATATGGAATGTCCTCTGCTGGACTGTTAATGATCTGTTACAACTGAGACTTGTTTTGAGGGCGTTGATACGTGCTTTGATGTAAGCGTCATTATTCATTCGTTCGTTGCCCATTTATCCTTATTTGTTTACGTCCTAAATTATTCATTCATTTTATGTTACTTTTACTATTTCTTGTATTATTTGCAGAAAAAATCCGTACCGAACCACAAATATATTATATGTGGCATCAGGATCGGCCAGTCTACGCCGGGGAAGACGTAGAAATCTACTGCAAAGTCCTAACCAGGGATCCTAATGCAAAATACCGCTGGTATTATAGTGATTCGGGCGTCCCGGATGAAAACAACTTGGGTTCCCTCATTGATATGACTCGGTATAAAAAACCATCGTATGTCGTAGAAGACGAGTTTTCTATGGCAAAAACGAGGTTTACACTGAAGTTAGAAAACTTGACCATCGAACAGTCTGGCCTTTATGGCTGTCAGACCGAAAATGTTGTGGGGAATGCATCACGTCAGACCAACCTTATTGTTACACACTGGCCTGTTATTCCAGTGACAACAGTGACAACAGGTACGCCATTGATTTCTTAAAAGCAGTGTCGGCTCATTTGGGAAGAACTCTTTAGCACTGGAGTCCTCTGAATTGGATTGAAACTTCAGAATTGTGATGAATTATTCTAAATGTGGCATAATTTAAATAGAAGTGAAATAGACGGTTGAAAAAATTTATTCAGAATTTCGAATGAAGTTTAAAACGTTGGCAAACGTTGAAATTAATGAAAGAAAGAGTAAAAAAAATTCGAAAAGGTAATAATGACCCACTGAAGTATGTTAATAATAAAATAAGTCATGTATAAATATTTTGTCACTGTTTGAAACAAACAAACAAACAAACAAACAAACAAAAAACACGAAAATTAAATAAGAAAAAGACGAAACAGAACAACGAAGTCAAATCCCGCCCTAAGAGATCTCTAGACAGTTAGCATGAAATATGTCTGTAATTCCATACTTTTAACAGGTCAGTTGTCATTAGCTTAGCCGGTCATTCTGGCTTGTCTTCATCTGATGTAATTTTAATTCGCGCAGGGAGAGGGAGTTATGAGACATGGGAGGGGCAGGGAGGGACTTCAAGCAAATAAGTCCTCCCGAGGGAGGAGGGGCGGACTGGAAAGGGGTGGTGAAGGGGGGCACAATAATTCGTTTATTACCAAAACATTATGAACTTATCAATAATTCGATTTGCACGTGCCTTTAGTGGTATTTTTATTATACGCTTTTCGATTTTGTGGCGAATACGGTAATATAATTTGCTGACTTCTATTTTTTTTTTACCTTAGTAAGCCTTTATTTACTCACTGAAAAAGTAACATACAATAGACAAATGCGAAAATTAAAATGTAACAACTTACAAAAAAATATAACAGGTAAAGAGAACTATTACACATGCACACGCAAGAATCAAACAAAAAGAAAGTGCTCTATAGAGTAACAAGGCCTCGAATATTCTTTTTGTCTATCCCGAGCTTGTTTTTTAAAATTTTAAGATAGGCAGTGAAACAGAAAGCGTCTCCATTTTTTGCAACAATATAAATGTACTGTCTGGCCACAAGCAAACAATAGTTAATGCCTAAAAAAGACTGTTTTCGGGATGAAGAGAAAAAAGAATATCACATTGTTGGAGGTTGATCTGTATGTTATTTTCAGAATTCCACCAAGAAGTAAACTCAATCTAAAATACTTTTCTAAATCACATTCAACAAAGAGATGCGTCAGCGTTTGACTACCATTGCAAAGAAAACATTTGTCATTGTCTGTTATCTTATCTCGTAAGAGTCTATTTTTTGTGTACAGAATGTTGTGGTTGATCTTAAATTGAAAAACTGACATTCTGACGTCGCGAGTTAGCTTAAAAGGAAGTTCATAAATATGCGAATTTCCTCCGTAGAAAAAACCTACCTTTTCAAGCTTGCCCACTGAGGTGGGCTTCTGAAAAATCTTTTTTGTTAGTACGTGTCTTAGCGTCCTACTTGAAATATTCTGTGTATCAGTAATCCTATTTTCGCAGTCTTTAATTTCTGTTTCCTCGTAGCTACTCTTGAGCGTTTTTTCCAGCTCATTGGGATAGCATTTTGCAAGAAGTGTGTTTTAATGCCGAACGGGTTTGTTGGAGTACATTAAGATTAAATTTCCATCCTCAGTCATCAGTTTTTTTATGTATTTAACTCCGGCTTCATACCACGACCGATAGAATACTGCATGATGCTGACTTCTAAAGCAGGAAGTTAATTTCCTCAGACAGCCCTTCAGTTGCCTTATTGATGGACATGTAAACAGCTAAAATGAGATAGCTCCATGCCGGCGGGCCTTCATTCCAATCTGGCGGGCTATGCCTTTTGGTACAAGCAACGTAAATTCGCTTGATTTTTTGTCTACGGACCTTCAATACTCAAGCCTTCACTGTTTTACCTCTTGTACAGATACGAAAGAAAAAGATGGTAGTGGAAGCAGCGAGGAAGGCCACAATGAACAAGAGCAAAATTTCAACGGTAGCGGTAATGAAAAGCGCGAAAATGAACAAAGTTGGATCAGCAGCATCCAGTACCCCGATGCTGTAATTGGAATGTTAGTGGCCGCGCTTTTCATCGTCATGTTAGTTGCTGCTTGGTCTTGCTGGCAAAGGAAGAAATCGCGAGCCTCCAGGACGGGAGGCCGCCCTGATATTGATTCCATTCATCCAAGATACCAAGTAAAGAATGAATACATTGTGTTGCCAGACTTTAACCGAGGTTGAACACAGTCAGGGAACCACAAAAGGATAAAATCAAACCAGTGAATAGTGCTTTGCGATTGGATAATCACACTCAATCCGGATATTTTATAATTATTCAACACAGAAGTAAAGTTTGATAGTGGATTAGGGAGCCCAAGCAATATATGTTTTTGTGCGGTCCTCTTCAAAATAACAGGAGGAAAATCGCGGGCAATGCGGGGATGTGCATGACTGACAAAATAATACTATTCGCTGGTTTGGGATGTACTTAAAGGATTTTTCACCGAAGTGGAGGTGAACAGGGTTGTTTCTTGTTAGATATCTACCGTAATCTGGATGTCAAATTTTGTGTAAGAAATTAGCTCTTTTGTTATTAAAGGGGTTATGTCACGAAATTTTGATATGAATTTAACAAGTCACACTACAAGTTCAGTTTATTCAAGTTCAGTTTATTCACACTTATTCAAACATAATATTAGCGTACAAGAATAGTAAAAAAAAAAGGTAAAAGAGAAACAGCTAGCTTACATGTACATTAGGCATTAATTTGGAATTGTGCGTAGTGGCCAAAGGAGCAGAGCTTTCAAGTTGGCCACTACCACAGTGCAGTTACTAGTGAAGGGCGGTTATTTAGTACAGAATATACATTATTAGGTAATCACTAATTAAGGCAGATAAATAGGTAAAATAAATAAATAGATAAATTAATTAATAGAGCTAGATAATAATTGAAATTGATTCACTGACAGTCAGCTAGTAACAGAAGTTTGTATTGATTTTTTAAAGTATTTGGGGTCAGACACTTAACTTCAATGGGTATTGCCTCCCAGATATGTGATGCTACTATTCTGAACCTTGCAAGGCCATAATTAGATCTAGAAGGTGGCCTCTATAAGTTCTGATTAGTGGCATATCTAGTATTATAATTATGAACTGCAGAAGCGACTTGAACCAAATCATAGAGAGCAGGAGGTGTTTCATTTTTGTGGAATTGAATTTTATACACAACGGAGGCAATTTTTAATTTAAAAATGTTCTCTAATTTTAATGTTTTTGTGTACAAAACTATTCTGTATATAAATAAATACTTGGCTACGGATTGTCCAGATAGAAAAGGATTTCAACATTAACTTAAAAAAAAGCGGGGCCCTTTTTTCAAGTTTCAGCCTTCGTGTCCAGTAATAACCATCAAAAACTGATTATGCTTTGCTCTCCTTTCAAAAATGAGCTTTGGCCGGCCTTTTTCTGTTGGAGATCTAAGACCACTTTATGCATAATTTAAGTGTAATTCTTGGTCTTGATTTTCCCCAAAGTTTGGCCCAAAAGCGAAACATTATCCATGACATAGCCCCATTAAGGACACTTCACAAATTAATGTGATCAAGTAAGCTGAAGCCACTCTGAGGGCGCTAAGGCCACAAGGTAGCGGGCATTACCCCTTAAATCTACCAAAGCAGCCCCATTAAGCAGAGTATTGCTAGCTAGCGCTTTGATTGTCGTAAATGTTTGCAATTCGTACAAGAACGCCTAATCGCAGGTTAGCGCGAATTGCCCGTAGAAAACATATATATATATATATATATATATATATATATATATATATATATATATATATATATATATATATATATATATATATATGTATGTATTATATAAATAAGCCTTTATCCGTAATTGGATCCTCCTTTGTCATCCGCTAAGTTGACTTCGGTCGTGTATCAGTAATTGATCCTTAGTTGGGTTTCAAATGGAGCCTGATAGGCTTCCCCTGCCTTGCCATCTTGAAAGAAAAATTTCCCGGGATACCACGTCTTCGATCACGTAAATCAAATCTTCGATTGCCGTGTTGCCAGCATGGTTGTCCTGATGGTGTAGTGGTCATCACACCCGACTTGTATACGGGGGGACGTGGGTTCAAATCCCGCTCAGGGCAAATTTTCTTTCAAACATTTATTCAATTAAAATATGATTATTTGGGGTGTACAGGGTTAGGGTTTCCCTCATATACAGAATTTAATTAATTGAAATAAGCCTGCATCTGTAACTGGATCCTCCTTTGTCAACCGCTAAGTTGGCTTCGGTCGTGTATCAGTAATTGATCCTTAGTTGGGTTTCAAATGGAGCCTGATAGGCTTCCCCTGCCTTGTCACCTAAGAAAGTAAAATTTCCCAGGATACCACGTCTTCGATCACGTAAATCACTTCTTCGATTGCCGTGTTGCCAGCATGGTTGTCCTGATAGTGTAGTGGTCATCACACCCGACTAGTATACGAGGGGACGTGGGTTCAAATCAACGAGACGAGGCGATCACGGAGAAACCGTCCAAGAAACATTCTTTGGTACAACCCGCCTTACAGCAAGAATGTCAAAACGAACGTTGGAAAGTGCTTCCTTTCTCTCATTGATCAGCACTTTCCTAAATCAAATCCACTTCATCAAATTTTCAACCGGAACACACTTAAATTAAGCTATAGCTGCATGAGTAACATCAAAACCATTATTTCTAACCACAACAAAGCTCAAATTAACAAATCTGATCCAACCAATGACAGCAATTGTAACTGCAGGAATTCAAGCACGTGCCCCATGGACGGAAAATGTAACGACCAAAACATCATTTACCAAGCTGAGGTCACGACATCAACCTCAAGACAGACATACATTGGACTTTGTGACACAACTTTCAAGTTAAGATACAGAAACCATGTATGCTCATTTAGGAACGAGCGGTATAAACACGCAACCGAGTTAAGTAAATATATTTGGAACCTAAAGGATAAGAATATTACCTACAACATCAAATGGCGTAAGCTAAAACAGGCCCGGTCATATTCAAATGTAAACAAGCGTTGCAATTTGTGTTTATGGGAAAAATACTTTATTATATGTAAACTCGAAATGTCAACACTAAACAATAGAAGCGAACTGGTATCTACGTGTAGACATTCCAAGAAATTCCTCTTAAAGACAGTGCTCGCTTAGATTAACCAATCATATCCGTCTACGTGTCACGCCGCTAGGCATTGTTCTGTATTTTCAAATTTTCAAATTTTCAAATTTTGTATATATTCTTATGTATCCGTTATTTTTGGCAGTTGCCTGATGATTGCTTCGCAAGAAGCATGAAACTCTGAGTAGCAATAAATGTCTGACCAAATAATCCAACTCTGAAAAAACTCTAAAAAAAAAAAAAAAAAAAAAAAAAAAAAAAAAAAAAAATATATATATATATATATATATATATATATATATATATATATATATATATATATATATATATATATATATATATATATATATATATAATTTTTTTTTTTTTTTTCGCGGTAGAAAATTTTGCTCATTACTATTTTGCTTGGCTCGATCTGGTGGTGCGCTCCGGTGAAGCAGTAGAGGCCGGAGTAAATGTTTGTAATAAATCAGCATGCATGCATGTTTTTATATTACTGTAGTCTCGAATCACTTCCACGAGAGCCGGATTCGACTCAGCTACTTAAGCTCAAGTGAAGTTCAGCGTTTGATCCAACTTTTAAAAGTTCTACACGGAGACTGACTGCATTTGGATCGCCGCCGGCTTAGCCCAGCATTTTTCATGGCTAGCGCACTGGTGGAAAACTGTCAGCTACTGTCGAGGACCGACTTTGAGTCAAATGCGAACCTAGTAGAGTGGAATAATGTTTTGATGTTTGTTTTGTTTTACAGTGTGGTGAAAAAGAACTTGCTAGCAGTATCACTAACTGACTAGAGAACTGGGTTTGGTTATTAAGGTGACTGGCGGCTAATTGCGGTTCGCATCGCCGGACAATCGCCGGCCGGTTGGCAGACTGCGACTGTCAAGATATTCCCTCTGGCTAACATTTCTACTGCAATTACCAAGCGTGGTTTTTTTTTAGCTGTAGGTGGGGCGGGCAGGCAAACACTAATTCGCTATTGCTTAAATTGCATGTGCTTTACTTTGCCTTGCTGTGGGTCACTGAAAGAATTTAGGCCAATTCCTAAACGAAACCGTGAGGTCTCTCTTCGTAAACACTCCCACGAACAAGAACACACGAGAGAAAACTGAGAACCAGGATAAGAGTTTGGATTACACTCTTTCCCCTTTGGAGCTAAATCCCCAATAAAATCCCGGCTTATATAGCCGACTCCGCTCAAGCCATTAAGTCGACATACTCTAGACGACAAGTAGCAGGGACAAGCTCAAGGGGACAAGTCGCAGGGACAAAATAACACAAATTTTCAGTGTCACCTCGTTTGCACTGTCAACCAAGCTGTCCCCGCATCCATTTGACTCAATCGTGACAAACGATCTCTTCAACTGTCATATCAAGCACCTTTCAGAGCGTGATAATAAAGTAGTAATTGACGAGACCATGTTAGGGGACGCCGAGGTAACAACGACTAAAGTAGAAGATGAGATGATGCGTCTTCAACGAGCTGTGCAACATCATTTATAACTTTCGCTTTACAGCCGAAGATGGCAAAATCATAAAATATCGTGCGCTTATCACATTGTAAGCCAGATTATTCCGAGTTGCCTTGATCAGCCACTCAGTTCCACTAGTTTGTCAGCGTAAGCATCATGTAAGAGGTAAGACTAAGGAATAACAATTCTAAACAATTTAATTTCTAAACAATTTAAATTCACTATGACAGATACAGTTTTGAGTTAACTAGAACGACTATGTAAAGCCTTAAAACAGTAAAAGAAATTGGAGAAATAACGTTTTAAAGCTTTACGGAAAATTTCTCGTTGGGTGTCCCTGATATATGCAGGGGAAACGCACGTTTTTAAAAGAATGGAATTTTGATAATAGCTCGTTCTCCAAATTTATACTGTAGCACATTTGAACTGATTTATTAGATGTTTCAAAGAGCGAGTTGTAAACGCTTTGATTTCACTGAGTATTAATGGTTTTTGAATTTCTCCCCCCATTTAACTTTGCCTTGATTAGCCATAGCGTAAACCGGTCAACTGGAGAGGGTTGTCCAATACCCCCAATCTGAGTCGGAGTCCGATCGGACTCACCGGAAGTCAGGTTGCACCAAAGACAAAGTAATGATATGAACCTTCGTCTTCTTGAAAGCGCGCGCGCGACCTTATCCATTCTTAAGCCCTGGTCAAACGGCGCATGATAGTCGATGATAGTTGATGATAGTCGATGATAGTTGAAGCGCGCGCTTCCGTTTGACCACCAACTATCATGCACTATCATCGACTATCATCAACTATCATTCATTTTGAGCTTGTTCAAATTCTTCATGATAGTCGATGATAGTTTTTCTCGTTTGACCACGCGTATGATAGTTCATGATAGTTTTTGGTCAGCTGTTTTCCCCGAAAATCGGCGGGCTCGTTTAAAATGGCCGCCAAAAGTTCCTCGCAAGGCTCAGCTGCAGCTTCAGAAATACGTGTTTATATCCAAGATGATAATCATGACAACGAAAAGTATTGAAGACCAAGATAACATAGAGAAGATATCTTCTGAAGAAAGTGTCAACTCGCAAGAATTAGAAGAGACACCGCAAAAAAAGAAGCGTATCACTAAATGTTCATCGGTTAAGAAGGGCAATCCGGCGAGATCCCTCCAACAAATCGATTACTATTAAGCAAGCTGCCGCCCTCTTTCGTCGCGATAAATTCATACCTCTACAAGTTTGTCTCACGCGAAGCCATTTTAGTGCTCGCATTTTACGCGGAAAGAGCCTGGAACTAGCTGCTCGCGTGACCTTTGCTCGCGCGACTGCCGGTGAACTATCATCAACTATCATCGACTATCATGCGCCGTTTGACCATGTGAATGATAGTTGGTGATAGTTGATGATAGTTTGGTGAGAATCAACTATCATCGACTATCATGCGCCGTTTGACCAGGGCTTTAAAGTACGCACGCGAAAATGACTAGGCTGATTTAGCAAAGATAACGGGGACTTCTTGACAACGGCGCGCGCAGATCTAAAAACCGACTTGACCAATGGTAGAGCAGCAAATTGAGTACCGGAAGTCGTGTTCAGTCCTTTCCGCGCGCTCTCACGTCCTCAAATGACGTTCCCGTTCTGTTGCTAAATTAGCCTACTGTTCGTCGATCCGACTCGACCCGTCTCTCCAAAAGTCGATCCTTCTTACCGGGAGTCTGTTTGCAAGAGACTTAGAAAACTTCAGCATGAAAGGCTAACAGAGAGGGTAGAAAATGTTGACGGATCGACTCCGTTCGATCGGGTCGAGTCGGGTCGTCGATCCGACTCGACCCGACTCGACCCGTCTCTTCAAAAGTCGATCCGTCTAACCGGAAGTCGGTTTGCAAGAGACTTCAGCAAGAAAGGCTAACAGGGAGGGTAGAAAATGTTGGCGGATCGACTCCGTTCGACCGGGTCGTCGATCCGACTCGACCCGTCTCTCCAAAAGTCGGTCCTTCTTACCGGAAGTCTGTTTGCAAGAGACTTAGAAAAATTCAGCATGAAAGGCTAACAGGGAGGGTAGAAAATGTTGACGGATCGACTCCGTTCGATCGGGTCGAGTCGGGTCATGAGTTAGTCTATTAAATTTCTCTAAGAACGATTTAAACATTCACCGCTATTGTAAGTGTTATTCCAATGGACGTTTATAATTGTTCATGCACGTATCGCACCGGTAGGTGCTTCAGGCTTCTTTTCGCAATTGCATAAATTGCGTTCACAACTGCGAGGATCATTCTTCATTTGAGTATTTTAAACGCTGCTCTTTGGGGCGAGTTAGATATGGCAAGGATCACTGCGATGGTATCAGGTCGAGTCGTACGAGTCGTTTGAATGGAGAAAGCGGTCATCAAGTGTACAGAGACAGTAGTCGAGTGGACAAATGTATCTCATTAGGGAGACTGTGATATTATTGTCGGGTCGTACGAGTCGTCATGTCCAATACTGTCGCACTGATACGCTTCGTCAAAAGCATTTGTCGATTCGTACGAATCGACAACCTTGCTTACGCTCCGTATGCTGAACTCATACGGAGCCAGCATCTCACTATGACATCAAGAATACATCTCATTATTACGCCAGAGCACAGTGTGTCGATTCGTACGCTCCATACCAATCGTACGAATCGACAACCTTGCTTACGCTCCGTATACTGAACTCATACGGAGCGTGCATCTCAGTGCGTGTATCAAAAATACTAGCGCGGTAAACAAGCCGGCAGAGAGAATGTATATTGTATACCTCGTTCCTTAAGCATGAAACCTAAAATCAGGTACGCCTCTTCAACAAGCGAAAATAATGCGTGTATCATGACAACACTCGAGCCGTAAACAAGCGGCAGAAAGAATGTATATTGTATACCTCATTCTTTTAGCGTGACTGACCGAAAATCAGGCGTTTTCAAAACTGGTTTCATGCACAATCGTACGCCTCTTCAACAAGCAAAAGTAATGCATGTATCAACAACACTCGTGCCGTACACAGAAAGCCATCCTCATCTCCTCCGGCCAACATTCAGCGGGAAGAAAGTGTCGTCGTTGATAATTTTAAAAGTCCCCTCTTTCTTCGGAGATTTCACGCTTTGTCAGGTATCGGACCATGTCACGGTATTCTCTCAGTGTACTCATCGTTGTGGATGGAATGATCTTGTGAGAGCAAACGTTACTGAAGTTTGATCATGACAACAGTTTGCGTCAACACGATGTTTTGTGTTACAGCGGAGCCCTAATAATACGGCAACCAACGGACCATACCAACTTGGCACATTAAATGGGTGGCCAAGTTGACTGGGTTTTCTTATAAGAAAATGTATGTATGCGTACTTGTCGGGGCGAGAAAAAGTTGCCGTTATAACGAGGTTTCCGAACGGATACGGTTTCACTGAAATTATGTTTTTTCTATTTACGGAGCGTACGCCGCTCATTACGAATACGGTTTACGCCGTATGGCCACCAACACCATTATCATCCAAGTCCCACTAATAAGATGCAATTCACGAAAGGCATGCTACTCTTTACGGGTCGACTGCTACGTTTACGCTCTGTACGTTCCGTACGGATCGACAAAACGTATGGTCACCCACACCAACAGTATCCATGAAAATGCATTTTTCCACTGTGGTTTAAAGAACGATGTGTAATCGAGTAGCGGGCGCTTGTTTTGACTCGTGGCTTAAAGAACGAGGTATATACATAAGTAACGCGCGCTTGTTTCTGCTCGTGGCTTTAAGAACGAGGCATGCACCCTCGTGTAGCGCGCTTGTTTCTGTCGGTTGCGCCTTTCTGCTTCTGCTTGTGGTTTAAACAACGAGGTATACATGAGTAACGTGCGCTTATTTGGACTCGTGGCTTAAAGAACGAGGCATATACATGAGTAACGCGCGCTTCTTTCTGCTCGTGGCTTAGAGAACGGGGCATACGCATGTCTAGCGCGCTTGTTTCGGTTTAGAACGAAGCGTACATCATTAACGCGCGCTTGTTTCGACTCGTGGCTTAATGAACGAGGCATATGCATAAGTAACGCGCGCTTGTTTGTGTTCGTGGCTTAAGAATGAGGAATACACATGTGTAGCGCGCTTGTTTCTGCCGGTTTCGCATTTCTGCTTGTAGTTTAAACAACGAGGTATACACGAGTAAAGCACGCTTGTTTGGACTCGTGGCTTAAAGAACGAGGGGTATACACCAGCTTACATATCATTACTTTCTCTTTTGCGCTACCTGACTTGTCGAGGATCGACGTTTATTACTTTCTCTTTTGCGCGACCTGACTTCCGGTGACGCGTCGAGTCGAATCGACTCGGATGGACTGGTTGACTCGAGTCGATCAGATGGAGTCGATCCGTCGAGATTTTCTGCCCTCCCTATGCGTGTCTTATCTTTGTCACTTGCGAGTTGACTTCCGGTAAGACGGATCGTCGTTTACAAAGACGGACCGAGTCGACCCGACTAGGATATTACTTTGTAGGTTACGCGCGTTTATTACTTTGGGGTCGCGAGCGTAGGTCGCGCGTGCGTGCGTTAAGAACAAGGAAAGTTGTCTTTGGTGCGATTTGACTTCCGGTGAGTCCGATCAGACACGATCCGACTCAGATTGGCTGTATTAGACATGCATGGGAGGAGGCAACTGGGACTTGATAAACCAGTGCTATTCATAACAATCGTTACCCCGTGTTCCGTTCCTTATATGTCGATACCACTCTTAAACAAGTACCACACTTCACTGATGAGTTCAAACGTAAACTAGACTCGTTCAAACGTAAACGTGCCAAATATAAATACAAATTAAAGGAGTAAAATTGACTTTAGTACATGCTAAAATCAAATTAAAATACTAGAGATAAAATAAGTTAATACCAGCTGATCATGAAGTTTCTCCTACGAGTGTGTTCAAATGTTTAAGGTGGGATCAGGCTCAAAATTCAGTTTCTATAGTAGCAACAGGCACAGCTTATTACGAACAGGTACAACGTACTACAAGAACAGGTACAACGTACCACAAGAACAGGTACAGCGTACTACAAAAACAGGTACAGTACACTAAGAACAGGCACAGCTATAGCGTTTTACGAACAGGCACAGTGTTCAACGAACAGGCGCAGCTAGACTATTTTTGGGCTCGTCACGCGTTCCTTCCCCACGAACGTCGCTGAACTGAACTGCCACTTCCGTTCGCGGCGGTTATTTAGCCAATCATAGTTCGTTTTCCAATTTGTGGAAAGTAGGACTTCGATTCCAGGACTATTTTCCCAGACGGTGCACGTGAATCGTTTCACGGGTGTCGATTTCGATTCTTACGCAGCTGGTTATTGGCCCAAAGGCGTCTGCGAAGGAGGCTAGCGTCAGTTATGAACAAGCACAATTTTATTTGCAAAGGACTGAGAAGCAAAGATTCCCACAAGGCCTTTTGAGAGAAAATTCAAGATGGAAAATCTTCGACGGAGTCAAAATCTCGCGTCGTTGTAAACAAAGGCTTCCGTGAAACGAAGGGAAAACGGGAACCTGAGATGGACTCCGCTCAGCAACAGTCAGATCTCTTCGTCTTCAAATTTCAGTCAGCCAGAGAATCGTTTTTTGTACAACTAGCTTGCAGTGTACGCGTTTTCGGTGGGCGCGTGAGTTATTTTACTCCCCCACCCCTCACCACACTGTTTTCATACTGATACCCATTCCCATAATCCTTAATTTGTACTCTCAAAGATGGCGGCTCGCTTGTAAAAACACGAACGAAATAATGCGCCGCCTCACAAGATACGCCTGCAATGCAGGCTAAATTCGACCAAGAACCCCTCTGAACAGACATCTTATGATAGAAAGGAGTCAGCAAGCGGTTATCGCCTTCTAAGCATGAACAGCTTGCAGGAATTTATTATAAACAGATGAGTTCATTCATACTCATGCTCTTCTGGTAAGACCAAATTCCTTATTGCATCACCTGAACATCTATCGCTCCACTTCACTGTTTGAAGTTGCCTGTGAAAGAAAGGCACCAGTATTGCCCTATCAACTCCTGATGCAAGTACAAAAATGGTTCACCTTTTGAAAACAAGCCGCCCACCTTGATGCTGTGTTCAAGAAACACCGCCTTGATCCTACCTATATGACCGCCTCTGTGACCCGGCTCTCCTTGGTAGGTGTTTGCCAGGGTACACACAGAACTCAACTGAATCAATTGCTTCAGTGTGGAACAAGTGTTCAAAGAGCATGTAGCATGGGAGGAAGGGAGTTGTAATGGCAGTATACTCTAGATCTGCTACAGCTGCATTACATTTCAGTAGCATGGCAAGAAATGAGGGACATAAGGGGGCGGAGTCACTTCAGAGCATTCTAGATAGCTGTCAATTACTTCCTTTCTTTGGCGAGATGCTATTGGATGATTGTTGCTACAGAAATGCGCAGGCGGTTCAAAATAAAAATAAAAAAGATGGCGGCCCTGTCGAGTAATCTACGGTTGTCTGCAGCAGTTAAGAAATAAACATAAAAAAGGTTTGTCATCTGGAAAACATTCCACTGATAAATAAATCGATTTTTGGCTGTTTAGGTGAAATATCGGACATTTTTGGCGTATGAAAGTGTACTGTACATCGAACGATCACGGTGAATTGATAATTTGATTTTTTTCTGTTTAATTTTCCCGCTATCTCGCCGCAAGGATCTGTTATCATTCTCAGTCTTATACCGAGGATTTCTATCCATAAAAAGCCTGGGAAAGAGAAGAATGATATTACAAAATGGCCGGCAGTGCTTCGAACTGGCGAAAACTTGGAACGTGCGAAACGTTCACAGCATTCATGGCGCTTCTATGAAGACTTACCTTCATCCAAGTAGCCTTGAAAAAAGTCCATCTTCAATGCTGATTACCTTGGTGGGTCGAAACTGTGATAGAAAAACAGTTCCATGGACGTGAACTACATCGTTTTGGAACAATATTTCTGACTGATACCAGGAAATTCGTTCTCGCACGGGCTTGCAAAGTTAGATTTTTTCTTAGGCGATTCAGCTGGAAAAGGCATTCCGCCATACTTTTCTTACCAAAGAATAAAGCTCAACTTCAAAGTTCAAAACCGTGGCGGATAAAGCTGGAAAGTGAATAATTTTTGTGTCAAAGAACGACTATCGATGTCAAGAAGCAGGATTAGATTGATACCACGGAATTTGTTCCTGTACGGGCTTGTAAAGTTAGATTTTTGAAGGCGATTCAGCTCTGAAGTTCAAATCTCAGCCAACTACTGCGGTTCTCTCTGCCAGACATCAATCAAATTTCCAGCGGCTTCCGACTGCAACCGGGAGGCGATGATCGATTATTTATGGCCCAAAGCAGTTTCAAGCATCAGAAGCGTGGCGGCTGAGTCCGTTGATTTTGAGGATAATCAATCGGATAGTTTCAGTTATTTGAGGACCTATCCATCGAAACTTCCCGACTCAGGTTAGGCAATTCACAGAATCTGACTTACGTGGTTTTCTGGAGTTTGGTGTGTTTGATCGATTTTATATTTTCAATTGTTTTAGTGAGAAAGTAGTACGGTACTTGGAAATAAAAGCAGGGGACGTTTGTGATTCTGAGACGACCCTTTTCGTTCTTCCTAAGCGATGGACACACAAAACACTGAAGGCCGACGGCGTCGAAAATTACGCCAATAAATAACAATTCATTCTTGTTTAACTGGGCCGTCGTCTTTCATCTCATTCCTTTACACTATTATTAGAGATAAAGAATACGGGATTTATGAGTCTAAACCCGGTATTTAGTGCACATGATTCTTCAATACTTTTCAATGCAAATGGATTTTTCGTCCCGGAGTGTGTTCGGAAAGTTTTATTGATGGAAGCCAAATCGCGGTTTGGCGGTTGGCCTTGAAAATGAAATTCTGTATAATTATGAAAATAGCAGTAAAGGTAGAGCAGAAATCAATTATATTGAAGCTGTTGTTTGTTCAAGGAAGGACGTTTTAGGGTTTCCACTCATGTTTGTTTTGTGAAATTTTTTTCGAAGCTAGTTCGCTTCACAAGAGTAACCGTTCAGTTTTTCGCGCGTACCGATTTGGCCAATCAGAAACAATTTCATTATTTCAAATGATAACCAATCAGAGCTGGAGCTTGCGTAGAGTTCCCCAGAGCTCTTCCCGCCGTCACGCCCGTTAGACATGGGCAAAAGGGAAGAGCTCTGGGGTCGAGATTGGAAAGGACTAATTATTGTGTCAAAGAACGACTATCGACGTCAAGAAACAGGATCAGATTGATACCAGTGGAAAAGTCAAAAGCTTAGAGAGGTATGTCAAAAAAAAAATAATTTTCTTTACTCAAGTCTCTCTATTTATACCCGTCATGTTTTTAGCGTGATTTTTCTGAGTGTCGCTGCGAACTACGCACGCCTGTCCCTCGTTTCTTGCCATGGGGTCTTCAACAAAGGAGCAAGTTACGTTGAAGGCTGGACTCAAGGTGCGAGCCACGCCAAGGAAGTGATGAAGAGAAGAGACTCAAAGAGGGTAAAACAAGTAGTTAAAAGAACAGAGAAGCAGTAAAAGGACTACAGGACCTTGAGGAGGCAAGCAAAGCAGAGAAATGAGGAGCTATAGGTAATAACCAATCATGAAGGCGTTACTTACGAAGCACGTGCCTTTTTAAAGTGACCTTGGGGTGTGCAGTGCACCACCACAGAAGACAAGGGGCCATGTTGGCCTTTACTCGGCCTCCCGCAAAAGGCAATTAAAAATTGCAATTTGCTACTTCATTGATTCACCTGCACGGTTGTATATTATGACAAAGTTAGAATAACAAGATCTGAATTTCTTTCTATATTTTATTTTCACTATTGCATCATGTTCATCATGAGCAGATAGTAGCACTGCCTTCTCTAATACAACGCATTCTTCAAGTACAGTTACAACACTGCTTGTGCTATGGATGTCTAGAAAACGATGACCCAAAACACGACGGCATAGAAAACCGACTAAGGAGAAAACGATGGCCCATAAAAAACAATGAATGATTAGTGGCTTTTGATCTCGGGAGTTTGTTTCCTCGTATAGGTCCGCTAGCTTGCATTTAAGACCATTACAGAATTCAGGATCTTTTTGGCGTAAACGTTACAGTAATCTCGGTGAAATGTGAGGAGAAAAATATCCAGCAGGGCGAGACAGTTTGCTGAAATACGTAAGAGAGTAAGGTTTCTGCAGCCAGTTCTATAGTTGGATTTCACGTCACGCAATTTAAAAATATAATCACTTATCATTCAAAAATAATGTCAAGAAATTGAGATAATGGACAAAAATAGTAAATAAACTACCTTTAAAAGTCTCAGGAGTATGCGATATCCCGTACTTGAGTTATTCAGCAAAATGTACCCCTCAAAATTACAGCGGTTTAGTATGTAGAAGCCATGGGCATAACTAAAACATCTGGAGTTCAGTGTGGCTATGTTAAAACCTTTCGTCTCGCTGTTGAACTTGCAAACAATCCTTGGCTGTTCACACCTCGTAAACATAAGGTGAATCGTCACTTAAGCGTTCGTGATGTTAACATGGCGGCCTTCGGCGGCCTTGTGTTGTGCAACCTCGTCACCAGGGCCTTCCGAGAGATACTGCTAAATTTAGCTTGCGCTTGCGCAGAAACGCCGGAAGTGAGCTTAGTGGATGAAACTACGACGAAGAACCAAGCGCATATCTAGACTCGGCCCGGCTTCCGGTGGCCGAGTAAAAAGAAAGTGCTATATGGCCTCAAAAGTACATACAGACCATTATTATAGGTGTTTAACACAAAAGTGCATGCAAAATAGCAGAATAGTGATGGAAATTGGTTTGTACTATTGCAAAAGTTAAAAGGCCATTTTCTTAAAAATGACCTTGTTCAGTACTGCCAGCACGGCCCCCGTTGTTTTCCAACTTAGATTGAAGAATTTTTCATCAAACTTGGCAGTTGTGCTTGCCATATAATAGGCTGCAACTTAATGCGGCAAATTTGATTTAGTTTAATTCACGTGATTTAACGAGCACTAACTGAATTTGAAAGTTTATGTTGTTGCATCGCAACTAAATTTCGGCCTATTAAGTTGTAGCCCCTTTTCTGATGAGTTGTTATGTCTAAAATTAGCTCATTTGATGAACTTTTCATGCAAATAAAATGGGGCGCCATAAATCAAGGGTAAAACCCATGTTCCTTTTATCTTGGTTAATTATTAACAAGGAATATGCTTACTCAGCACATTAACATACAAAATTTAAAAGAACATAATAATTTGCACCACCAAAATTTCAACCCTTTTGGGCAAAAGGGTGAAGTTTTCAAGTTTCCATTTACTCAAGATTCTGACCAGAATGCCCCCTTAAAAGTGAACAGTAAATTGAAAATATTGTCGAGTTTTATAACATTTTAATTATTGTACTTCGGGCTGCCAAGACATTGATTAAATTTTAGAGTGCTGTACTTGTTAATGAAAACAATGTATTTAGCATGAAATTTTCTCTGACGATTTATCTCCGACTGGTGTGAAGAATATATTAAAATTAAGGTGGCCCGCGGGTATTTATGGGGTCTTGTGGATCCTTTTTTAAATTGTTTTTGAAAAGGAAAAGGTGGACCGATTTCTTAGAAACTTCAGCCTCCGAAAGAAGAATCCTTAAATAATATAATAATTTAGACTTTATGACGGTCGGAATCGAATTATTTCTGTCTTA
>JAEMWC010000174.1:240000-295000 GCA_016490735.1 Pachyseris speciosa | reverse complement strand
GTTAACGCTCGAAACGTCAGCTAATCGAATCCCTGTACGGTGGTCAATTTCCATTATCAACTCCGTTGATAAACCAAATTTTTTTGCATTAAAAGTAGTCTATTGAATAAATGTCGTTAATTCACCGGCGTTGTAAACCACGAGATGGAAAATGATGGAAGGGTTCTAAGCAGACGTTTGTTAGATTTCTCGGTCACACATGCATGGTTTCTCTTTTCATATTTACTATTCAATACCCAGTGCCATTGTTCTCTCTCTGCACTAAATCACTGTTGCAGTCTTTAAAGATGTTAAAACAACTGTGTCAGAAAAACGGGGCTGGTCTTTTTGTCAATTTTGGAAATTCTCAGGGGTTATATATACTAAACGTGCTAAAACAAACATGCTGCAACATTAAAAACAGGCTGCAATATTAAAAATATTGCAGTGTACAGGCTGCAATATTTTAATATTGCAGCCCGCTTGTTTTATGACGCTTAGTATATATGGCTCTTTTACGTCAAAAAAACGCCAATCTTTAAATACTAGCTAATACTTTAAGGACCCAGCGTCATTTCCTCCGACTGTTTTCAGCGGCACAACTTCTTCCAAGTTCTTCCAACTTGGTTGTCCTAATAGGCTTCCCACAAAGCGCTCATCTGAAGCAAAATTAAACACCACACATTTATTCACTAATAAAAATGCCATGACGCGAGTCAATTAAATCATGTATAAAAGCAGGAAAATTAAACGGGCCAACAAAACTTGCCCTCGTTCTCCAAACCACCAGCTTTAGGTGAATCTTCGCCAGTATTTCTAGTTCGGTTTTGTTGCGTTCTAAAAATCGCCTCTTCATCCTCGTCCGATGTGAAGCCATTGTCGTACACTTCTTTCATGTCTGGTCACAACTGAACGAAAAAATTACTCTGCACGTGCAAATACCACGATATATCTCATTGTCTATTGTTTCCGCATGGTTCGCCGGAAAACAAAGAAGAACAAAGAGATCTATTCAAATTATAATTAGTAGCAATTGTTCAGCAAACCCTAGTTGGAAAACATCACATGCTCAAAAACAAACAACACAAAACACAAATCAACCATTAAAACTAAGGCATCTACAGTAAAAACTATGATAAGTACGAAACGGACCGCATTTCTCAGACTACAAGTTGTTTTGCAGTAGTTCAGAGACCTGCTTGTTGAAAAATGTTGAAAACAACAACACATACACGAAAGACAATCAGATGTTCAAACGTTACTGCTTTTATTGAGATACAAGGCGTCTCAGTCACCAATTCCCAGTTGAGCTAATCAACAAGTGCTAATTATATTCTTTTGTGCGTTCAGGAGCAAAGCGGAAGAGGCGCCTGCAATCAGTGATTTAGTGCAGAGAGAGAACAATAGCACTGGGTATTGAATAGTAAATATGTTAGATACAGGTGTAATTACTTCGGTCGAAGGCAATATGTGATATATTGCAGTCAGTTTCGGGCTACTAGTCGTCTGTTCAAAAGAGAGCGACAGTTTCAGTAAACTGCATCAAGAAGGGGCTCGATTTGGCAAAAGGAAAAGTTTCAAGCACCGGCCTTACACTGCAAGCTGTTTCATATCAGTGTGGCTTGCAGCGCCCGCGTAGCAAGTCTGCAACTGGGGGTGCTTACTTCGAGCGCGTTAGCGTGAGTCAACTAAGGTGGTCCGGGGGCCTGATCTCTAGGAAAATTTTTAAATTAAAGTCGTCGGAAATCAGTGAAATGGCTGGAAATGTATTTAAAATTAACATGGTGTGGTGAAACATATATGCTTGCAGCAACAAAACAGCGGTGTTTTAAAAGAAGAATAATCAGATTTTGATAAAGCGTTAAATAGAAAGTAACTCTAATTTTTTTAGTATTACTTGCCTTGTTTACTGTTGAAAACTGGGGGGCCTAAAGCCCCCGTATATTAAGTTGGGTTCATAACTAAGTGAAGCAGTCCGGGCGTGAGTGTAGTCCTGAAAAGGACTGTTTGTGATGACATGAACTGACGTTTCGACAACCTGAGCGGAATATTAAAGTCATCATCAGAGTCAACTGATTTGTGTAACGTCAGGAGATGGCATAAAGTACTCTGGTCGTTCATCTGATTGGTCAACGAAGTCGTGATGTTTTTGGCCGTCTTTCAGTTAAGCCTTGATGTTATGGGCTGTGTTTCGATCCGTCTTTTGTTAGTCAAATGTTCGTAGGTGTATAGTTGGTCAAATTAGTCGGTTTGTCTGTGGATGATATCGTCAATACTAAGTCGTTTGTAAGGTGTGGGAAGCTTTTGGCAACGGTTCAGTGGTGTCTCTTCTAAGTTAGTAAACCAACTTTCCCGAGTGCGATCCGTTGGGAGTAGTTACTTACAATAGGTAATGCATTTAGCAGAGTCCCTGTCGATTTTAAGGTGTTCGTGAAAATCGTCCATTTCGTCTTTCCGTATGAGCACCTGCTGTGAAAGTGTCATCGACGTAACGTAGAGCGCCTGGAGCGTTCCTTCGTAAGTTGCAAGGGCTTGTTCCTCTATGTTTTGCATGACGATCTCTGCTACAACAACGGAAACTGGTGAACCCATAGCTGTTCCGTGCAACTGTTTGTAGTTGGTTTGCAGTTGTACTGAAAGTAGGTATACGGCTTAAGACAAAGTTCAGTATCTCCATTAAGTCGTCTGTAGGTACTGGTTAGTAAACAAACTTTCCAGTGCGATTCGTTGGTGATATTTAGTACAGTAGGCAATGGATATGGCAGAGTCCCAGTAGATTGTGTGGTTTGTCAGTAAATGGTGCGCAGCAATGTTATTCAGGTAGGTAGCGGCTCAATGCAATCTGTTCAGATATACTTGCTGTATTTTTTAAGCAGACTTCAGGACCAAGGCTACTTATACCTGTCGGCCAAGACCAAGTCAAACTGCAGTGCAACGTGAAAAACGCCCAAGCTTACACTTGGTACAAAAATGGCGTCCGGATCAGTGCATCGTTTTCCGCGCGTTACAGTGTTAAGATGTTTAGGTATCTTGAAATAACCTTTGTCGAGAAATCCGACAGTGGAATGTTCCTTTGCGTAACATCAAACAACGCTGGGAATACAAATTACACAGTTGAACTGTTGATTGAGGGTATAGAATGATGTTGTTGTTGTTGTTTGTATGGTTTTTATTTTTGTTTTTAGTTCCGCAGTGTGCCTCGACTGGTACTAGTATGCCCAGAAGCACTGAACCTACACTACACTACTGAATGGCATCTGACTAATACCAACAAAAGCAGAGAAAGCAACGAATCAAACAAAAGATCCAATCCAAACATACCACACTTATATGCTCATGTTTTAGCACCACAGTGACCAAGTAGGTCCAAGTACACGGTTCTTTTCTAGGTTTTAGCATCTTTGCTAATTCGGCCACATTGTCCAAGTGTAAGTGGGTTAGAATGACAGCAAAAGATGAGACAAATTGAACAACTATTTTCACGGTAATGTTTGCTTTGGCTTTCCAGCTATGCTTGCGAATTAAAGGACCCGAACTGGTGAGATCAGTGTGTCGCATCTGATTCATTTCGTATTTGCGTCTCCTTCCCGTTCACATTATAAAAAGAGCACGCATGGAGATGAAGTACGTGACTGTGACATGTGCCAAGCTATAGCCAGGAAAGGATATTTTTCCATGCCCTTTCCTCGGCCGTGCAAGTTTTAATTTGCCCGGACTGGAAGCCGGGTGATGCTCGGAAGCTGCCCTGAAATTGTTTTGGACTTGACTCTGTCACAATCAGTGCGCTCATTCTTCTGTGATTTCCTTTTAGCAAAAATTTGGTTGAAGAACCTTGTAAGGAAAATTGGCAGCTGAGTTTAAAATAAGATAGGGGAAGAGGGCTGCCCGTACTGAGCTTATCATATTGACTACTGGAGCAGATGAGACCTGATGCTTGCTAAAGAGGCTCAATCTTGGTTTTGTCTTCTTTGTTTCAGAACCGACGGTTTCAGCTGCTAACATCACAGGAGGTATAAAAAATTGGTAGTGATAGGATTTTTCTCGCACATTACCCTGTAGTCCTTTTTCAGGGGCATCCAACGAGCCAAATCCACCTAAAGCTGTAGAAAGGTATTTTAACTACCTCATGGTGTTTGAAGTCTCTTTAAAGTGATGTTTTCATAAGCTAGAAGACGTTGATCTGTTCGGATTCCCTTGCTGAAGTTTTAATTGTCCGAAAATGTTAGGGAGCAAAATCTTCCTTTGAGAAAATTCAAGCTGAAATGAACTTTCCAAGAACTTTCTAGGGAACTATTTTCTTTCTGAAACTGCTAGCTGGCGTTTTTGACTGTCAAAAACAGCAATTACGAGCTTTCCGAAAACCTCAGGGGCTATGCTTGCCCAAAAAGGTGATCCAACAAAACGGAATACGAGAAATCCAACCAAACAAAAATCGTTGGTCGTTATAGAAACGCCCTTACCTTGATTGAATCAATTTCGTCTTATGTCTGTGGCATCTACCTTTTCAGAGAAACCACAGTTTCTTTATCCGAAAAATATGGAGTCTATCAAAGCAATTTACAAAGAAGGCGAGAAGATGAAGCTTACATGTGAGGCACGAGGAGTACCCAGCCCGGTGGTCACGTGGTACAAAGACGGCAAGGTCTATACCGGGAAACCCGGGTCTGGACGTAATGTAAATGCTAGTGAATATCATTACAACATAACCTTCTCTGGGCTGGATATCCATGATAAAGGAACATACATCTGTAACGTGTCAAACGCGTATGGATGGTTGACCCACAAGTACACAATTTCTGTTGAAGGTGGGTCTAGCAGTTGCGATTTTATTTAGTTAAGGGTTGTGTTACAAGAAACGATTCTTAGCACAAGAACGTCGGATGTTGTTTTGACATACTCAAACTGAATCTGTACCACTAATATCTAAAGCTTCAAATCGGTAAATTATCCCAGGTCTCACATAGCACGATTGGGTGAAATCATGCATTAATCCCCCATCCCCTATACAGCGAGAGACTCAATGAAGCTTTTTTTTAATTTCAAAAGGCAGAACAATGGATCCTGAAGGTCTTAACACCCGCAAATAAACATATTACTTAATTTTTGTTATTAATGTTGTTATTGTGTTTTATTTGTGTATTTTATTTTATGCTGTCTATCAATTTAGTGTTTCTTAACTATTTTCGGTATATGTCGTATATTACTACATAAACACCCCTTCCAATGGAAATTCTAGTTGTACCTGAAAAAGGCTGGTTTGGCCAGCCGAAATATAGTACACAGAATTTAAAATCATTCTGCGTTGTATCGGTCCCTGCTTTTTCATTTTTTACGATTGGGTTGCCTGTGCTTTGAACTGTTATCAAGCTTGCTGGCTTGATTCGTGAATACGTTTTTCAACTATTTGAATCACAACTTGATAGTTATTGACTGAACCGGAATAAAATATCTACTCTGTTCATATGAATACTAATAAAGATATATGGAATGTCTTCTGCTGGACTGTTATTGATCCATTACAAATGCGGTGAGGGTAAAAGGAGGAATGAGTTTGCGGAATGGCATGTGGCATGACTTGCGGAATCGCATAATTATGCGGAATGTAATGTATGCAAAATGGCGCGAAAATTAATTCAACTGAAGGAGTTAATTATTCAACAGCCAAAGGCAAGCTGTATAGCTGCCGATCTCGGTCACAACTACTCGCCACCGGGCTTGCTTTCGTATAAACATTACACATATGAACTCTTGAGGTGATTACATTTGCCTTGAGTTTTGCTTCCATTAGCGAGGGTCCCCCAGGGGTTTTTGGGGAACAAGGGAACACGGGAAATTTGGCAATGGGAACACGGGAACAAAGCAAAAAAAATCGTAGGGAACAAGGGAACATCAAATAGGTTAGGGAACAGGGGAACAAACACAAAAAATTACAAGGCCCTACGTTTTTTACATAAACGTGGGGGTGATAGATAGATAGGTGATAGGTAGTGATTTTTCTGCTGTTTTATCTTCATTTGTTGGAAAAAGTTGATACAATTACGATTTGTTTTAATTTTTGTTACGAAATACTTTCACAAAGTCAAAAATATCACAGAAATAATGATTAAAATTTATCAGCAACACTGTAGACCTTCAATCAGTTATTTTGTTTTGTTCAGATTGGTTAATTAGGACGTATATGCAAAGAATAAGAGATAAAATTTAATCTTGAAAGGCTAACAAGGGAACAAGGTGTAATTTTGGACGGGAACAAGGGAACAGAGTTAAAATTTTGAAGGGAACACGGGAACAAAGACCCCCCTGGGAGACCCTCATTAGCCAGTTCGCGAATCATTTGCATTTGCGGCTGCGAGACAAGCGAGCTTTTGCCATCTTGTCAATTTCACAGTGTAGGTCAAACTCTTTATTTGGCAGTTTTGAAATGGATTAAATAAAATTTTATTTTTCCGAGTCGATTGTAAGCGATTTAGGAATGGAGTCTCGCAGAGGCCTATTATGGTTTTCAGAGTTTTACAAGCGTCTCAAATCGGTCGAGCTGCTTTTGTTGTTATGATATGAGTAACTGAACTCTCGAAGACCAATTAAAAGCGACAAACGAGGAAAATAATATAATCAGTTGCGAACTGACTAATCCTGTAAACGCAAACTCAAGACAAATCACTTCAAGCGGCTTCATTTGTAAAATATTTATATCAAGTCTATCAAAGCACAAGTCCCGTGTAGAGCAGTGCTCTACACTGAAAAATTTCTCGGTCAAATCCAATTTGTTTTCAACATTTTGTTGTCACCGAGATCAGCAATTACACTAGCTTACGATTATTCACTGTGTTAGCTCCAATACGCAAGATCAAGATTATTAACCGTAAAATTATTATCTTGAGAAGGGGCTAGTTGTTGATCTCGGTAACAACAATTGCTGAAAACAAATTGGATTTGACCGAGAAATTTTATAACATCTGGTACCTAGGCGCTATAGGGTACTCGCAACCTCGTTCCCAGGGTCTCTCATCTTGAGAGACCCTGGGAACGAGGTTGGGGTACTCGATCTTCGATGAGGCGACTCTTGAACGCGAGCACTGAGTTCAGTTATTCATATCATAACAACAAATTAGCAGCGCGGCGACCGATGTGAGACTCTTGTAAAACTCTGAAAACCATAAATTGAATAAGCCTCTACGAGGCTCCGTTCCTAAATCTCTTACAATCGACCCCGGAAAAATAGAATTTTATTTAATCCATTTCAAAACTGTCAAAGAGTTTAAACTACACTGTGAAATTGACAAGATGGCAAAAGCTCGCTTGTCTCGCAGCCGGCCGCGAACAATTCGCACAAATACACTGCAAATCTTCCCGAACAGACTAATCCTATGAAAGCAAAACTCAAGGTAAAATTTAATCACCTCAAGAGTTCATAAGAAAGCAAGCCCGGTGAAGAGTAGTTGTGACCGAGATCAACAGCTAGCTTGCGATTATTCGCTGTGTTAGGCTGTGGAATAATTAACTCTTTGAGCTGAATAATTTCTTCGCGCCATTTTGCATATGTTACATACCGCATAATTATGCGTTTCCGCAAGTCATGCCACATGCCTTTCCGCAAACGCATTCCTCCTTTTACCCTCACCGTTACAAATGAGACTTGTTTTGAGTGCGTTGATATATGCTTTGATGTAAGCGTCATTATTCATTCGTTCGTTCGTGTGCTTATTTACGCATTTATTCTTATTAGTTTACGTCCTAATTTATGCATTCATTTTATGTTACTTTTACTATTTCTCGTATTTTTTGCAGAAAAAATCCGTAGCGAACCACGAATATATTATATATGGCATCAGGATGGGCCAGTCTTCGTCGGGGAAGACGTAGAAATCTACTGCAAAGTCCTAACCAAGGATCCCAATACAAAATACCGCTGGTATTATAGTGATTCGGGCGTCCCGGATGAAAACAACTTGGGTTCCCTCATTGATATGAGTTGGTATAAACAACCACCGTATGTCGTAAAAGACATGTTGGCTTTGGCAAGAACGAGATTTACACTGAAGTTAGAAAACTTGACCATCGAACAGTCTGGCCATTATGGATGTCAGGCCGAGAATATTCTGGGAAATGGATCACGTCAGACCAACCTTACTGTTACGTACCGGCCTGTTATTCCAGGGACAACAGGTACGCCATTGATTTCTTAAAAGCAGTATCGGCTCGTCTGGGAAGAACTCTTTAGCACCGGAGTGCCCTGAATTGGATTAAAACTTCAGAATTGGGATAAATTATCCTAAATGTGGCATAATTTAAATACAAGTTAAATAGACGGTTGGAAAAATTTATTCAGACTTTCGAATGAAGTTTAACTGAAACGTTGGCATAAATTATGCAACGTTTAGAGTAAATAATCCAAAACTTCTAATATAGATAACTTATTCAAATTTTGGAAACAATTATTCAGATGTTGAAATTAATGAAATAAAGTGTAAAAAAAATTCGAAAAGCTAATAATAACCCACTGAAGTACGTTAATATTAACATAAGTCATGTATAAACATTTTGTCGCTGTTTGAAACAAACAAAAAACACGAAAATAAGAAAAAGGCGAAACAGAACTGAGACGAAGTCAAATCCCGCCCTAAGAGATCTCTAGACATTTAGCATGAAATATGTCTGTAATTTCATACTTTAACAAGTCAGTTGTCATTAGCATAGCCGATCATTCCGGCTTGTCTTCATCTGATGTAATCTTAATTCGCGCAGGGAGAGCGAGTTATGACAGGGGAGGGGCAGGAAGGGGCTTCATGCAAATAAGTCCTCCCGAGGGAGGAGGGGCGTACTGGAAAGGGGTGATGGTGATGCTCGAAAACTGCCCTGAAATTGTTTTGAACTCGACTCCGTCACGATCACTGCGGTCATTCCCCTGTGATTTCCTTTCAGCAAAAATTTGATTGAAGAACCTGGCAAGGAAAATTGGCGGCTGAGTTTAAAATAAGATAGGGGAAGAGGGTCTGCCCGTACTGAGCCTATCACATTGACTACTGGAGCAGATGAGACCTGATGCTTGCTAAAGAGGCTCAATCTTGGTTTTGTCTTCTTTGTTTCAGAACCGACGGTTTCGCCTACTAACATCACAGGAGGTATAGAAACTTAGTAGTGGTACAATTTGTCTCGCACATTCCCCTGTACATGTAGTCCTTTTTCACAGTTTCGGGGCACGATAATTCGTTTATTATTAAAAAGTATGAACTTATCAATAATTCGATTTGCACGTACTTTTAGCTGTATTTATTTTACAGCTTTTCGATTTTGTGGAATACAGTAATATAATTTGCTGACTTCTAAAGCGGTATGTTAATTTCCTCAAACAGCCCCTCAGTTGCCTTATTGATGGACTGGAAACAGCTAAAATGAGATAGCTCATTGTCATTCCATGCCGTCCTGTGCTTGACGTTTACAATTTCGAGAAGTCTGGCGGGCTATGCATTTTGCTACAAGCAGCATAAATTCGCTTGATTTTGTCTACGGACCTTCAATACTCAGGCTTTCACTGTTATTCCTCTTGTACAGATACAAAAGAAAAAAATGGTGGTGGAAATGAAAAGCGCGAAAATGAACAAAGTTGGATCAGCAGCATCCAGTACCCCGGTGCTGTAATTGGAATGTTGGTGGCCGCACTTTTTATCTTCATGTTAGTTGCTGCTTGGTCTTGCTGGCAAAGGAAGAAATCGCGAGCCTCCAGGGCGCGAGGCCGCCCTGATATTGATTCCATTCATCCAAGATACCAAGTAAAGAATGAATACGTTGTGTTGCCAGACTTTAACCGAGGTTGAACACAGTCAGGGAACCACAAAAGGATAAAATCAAACCAGTGAATAGTGCTTTGCGATTGGATAATCACACTCAATCCGGATATTTTATAATTATTCAACACAGAAGTAAAGTTTGATAGTGTATTAGGGAGCCCAAGCAATTTGGTATATTTTATGTGCGGTCCTCTTCAAAACAGCACACGCGAGGTTTTGTCGATAACGTGAGCTCATGACGGTAATTTTTCTTTCTCTTTCCTCGCTTGAACTCCGTTCATAGTAATTAAGTCTTTGGATAGTTCGCCCAGGTTTTACAAGTTGAGAAAGTTACATAAATCGCGTGTTGTTTCAAACACAGTTTCGTTGCCTTGGTCGCCGTCTTCTTTGCTTAAGCTCCTTATTCACAGAGGTGGAGGTGGATATTGATAGCGATGGATATTGACTCAGCCACGAAGCGGCGTCGTTGATATCTACTGGTATCCATCGGCACGAAGGTTAATAATTGTCTTCGATGGTAGCCATCTCCTTTTTGATGTTACGCTTTGTTTCTGGGAAAAAAGTAAAACAAAATCATCTCGCGAAATCGAGGGCAATGCCGGAATGTGCATGACTGACAAACACTATTCGCTGGTTTGGTATGTACTTAAAGGATTTTTCACCGAAGTGGAGGTGAACAGGATTGTTTCTTGTTAGATATCTCCCGTAATCTGGATGTCAAGTTTTGTGTAAGAAATTAGCTCTTTTGGAGTTAAGGGGGCTATGTCACGAAATTTTGAAATGAATTTAACAAGTCACATGCAAGGTTCAGTTTATTCACACTTATTCAAACATATATAATATTAGCGTACAAGAATAGTAAAAGAAAAGTAAAAGAGAAAAAAGCTAGCTTACATGTGCATTATGCATTAATTTGGAATAGTGCGTAGTTGCCAAACGAGCAGAGCTTTCGAGTTGGCCACTACCATAGCGCAGTTACTAGTGAAGGGCGGTTATTTACAGAATATACATTATTAGGTGATCACTAATTAAGGCAGATAAATAGGTAAAATAAATAAATAGATAAATTAATTAATAGAGCTAGATAATAATTGAAATTGATTCAGACTGTTTAGTGACAGAAGTTTGTATTGTTTTTTGAAAGTATTTAGGGACAGACACTTAACTTCAATGGGTATTGCCTCCCAGATATGTGATGCCACTACACTGACCCTTGCAAGGCCATAATTAGATGATCTAGAAGGTGGCCTATACAGGTTCTGATTAGTGGCTGATATCTCGTATTATAATTATGAACTGCAGAAGCGAGTTGAACAAAATCATAGAGAGCAGGAGGTGTTTCATTTTTGTGGAATTGAATTTTATACACAAGGGAGGCAATTTTTAATTTAAAAATGTTCTCTAATTTTAATGTTTTAGTGTACAAAACTACTCTGCATATAAATAAGTACTTGGCTACAGATTGTCCAGATAGAAAAGGATTTCAACATTTACTTTAAAAAGGCGGGCCTCATTTTTCAAGTTTCAGCCTTCGTGTCCAGTAAGAACCATCAAAAACTGATTATGCTTTGCTCTCCTTTCAAAAATGAGCTTTGGCCGGCCTTTTTCTGTTGGAGCTCTAAGACCACTTTATGCATAATTTAAGTGTAATTCTTACCCTTGATTTTCCCCAAAGTTTGGCCTAAAAGCGAAACATTATCCATGACATAGCCCAATAAGTCAGAGTATTGCTAGCTAGCGCTTCGATTGTCTTAAATGTTTTCCTGGAGGAGTTTGCAATTCGGGAACGATAACATCCGTTTTGAAGCAATACTGAGAATTGACTGTTAGTACAAGAACGCCTAATCGCAGGTTAGCGCGAATTGCGCGTAGAAAACATATATATTTTTTTGTGGTAGAAAATGTTGCTCATTACTCTTTTGCTTGGCTCGATCTGGTGGTGCGCTTTGATGAAGCAGTAGAGGCCGGAGTAAATGTTTGTAATATATCAGCATGCATGCATGTTTTTATATTACTGTAGTCTCGAATCACTTCCACATAAGCCGGATTTAACCCAGCTACTTAAGCTCAAGTGAAGTTCAGCGTTTGCTCCAACTTTTAAAAGTTCTACACGGAGACTGACTGCATTTGGATCGCCGCCGGTTGGGCCCAGCACTTTTCATGGCTTGCGCACTGGTGGAAAACTGTCAGCTACTGCCGAGTACCGACTTTGAGTCAAATGCCGAACCTAGTAGAGTGGAATAATGTTTTGAAGTTTATTTTGTTTTACAGTGTGGTGAAAAAGAACTTGCTAGCAGTATCACTAACTGACTAGAGAAGTGGGTTTGGTTATTAAGGCGACTGGTGGCTTGCGGCTCTCATCGCCGGACAATCGCCGGGCGGTTGGTGGACTGCGACTGTCAAGATATTCCCTCTGGCTAACATTTCTACTGCAATTACCAAGCGTAGTGTTTTTTAAATGGAGGTGGGGCGGGCAGGCAAACATTAATTCGCTATTGCTTAAATTGCATGTGCTGTACTATGCCTTGCTGTGGGTCACTGAAAGAATTAAGGCCAATTCCCTAAACGGAACCGTGAGGTCTCTCTCCCACGTGAGGTCTCTCTCCCACGAACAAGAACAAACGAGGGAAAACTGAGAACCGGGTAAGAGTTCCGATTACACTATTTCCCTTCTGGAACTAAATCCCTAATAAAATCCCGGCTTATATAGTCACCTCCACTCAAGCCATTAAGCTCGACATCAGACTCTAGGCGACAAGTAGCGGGGACAAGTCGCAAGGACAAAATAACAAATTCTCAGCGTCACCTCGTTTGCACTGTCAATCAAGCTGTCCCCGCATCTATGTGACTCAATCGTGACAAACGATCTCCTCAACTGTCATATCAAGCACCTTTCATAGCGTGATAATAAAGTAGTAATTGACGAGGCCATGTTGGGGGACGCCGAGGTAATAACGACTAAAATAGAAGATGAGATGATACGTCTTCAATGAGCTGTGTTACATCATTTATAACTTTCGCTTTACAGCCGAAGATGGCAAAATCATAAAATATCGTGCACTTATCACATTGTGAGCCAGATTATTTCGAGTTGCCTTGATCAGCCACTCAGTTCCACTAGTTTGTCAGCGTAAGCATCATGTTAGAGGTAAAACTAAGGAATAACAATTCTACTTTTTTAAATTCGCTATGACACATACAGTTTTTAGTTAACCTGAACGACTATGTAAAGCCTTAAAACAGTAAAGGAAATTGGAGAAATTACGTTTTAAAGTTTTACGGAAAATTTCTCGTCGGGTGTCCCTGACACATGCAGGGGAAACGCAAGTTTTTAAAAGAATGGAATTTTGATAATGGCTCGGTCTCCAAATTTATATTATAGCACCTTTGAGCTGATTTGTTAGATGTCTCAAAGAGCGAGTTGTATAAATGCTTTGATTTCACTGAGTATTAATGGTTTTGAATTTCTCCCCCATTTTATTTTGCCCTGATTAGCCATAGCGTAAACCGGTCAATTGGGACTTGATAAAACAGTGCTTTCATTAGAATCGTTACCGCGTGTTCCGTTCCTTATATGTACATGTCAATACCACTCTTAAATAAGTACCACACTTTACTGATGAGTTCAAGACTCGTTTAAACGCGAACGTCCCAAATATAAATATTTTATTTATTTAGTAACTTCCATTTAGTGAAAACAAAAAGGCACTAAATGAGGGACTAACGTACGGACCCGAAGTCCCAGCGAGGTCAGCCCCCAAGTACAAATTAATTGAGTAAAATTAACTATAGTACAAGCTAAAATAAAATTAAAATACTAAGAGATAATATAAGTTAATACTAGCTGATCATGAAGTTTCTCCTGCGAGTGTGCTCAAATGTTTAAAGTGGGATCAGGCTCAAAATTCAGTTTCTATAGTAGCAACAGGCACAGCACTACTACTGACAGGCACAGCGTATTACGAACAAGCACAGCGTACCAGGTACAGACAGCTTATTACGAACAGGTACATCGTACAACAAGAACAGATACAGTATACTATGAACAGGCACAGCGTTTTACTAACAAGCACAGTATACAACGAACAGGCGCAGCTAGACTATAATTACGAACAGGGCCAGCGTATTACTAGCCTCCTTCGCAGACGTCTTTGGGCTCGTCACGCGTTCCTTCCCCACGAACGTCTGCTGAACTGAACATTGCCACTTCTGTTCGCCGGCGGTTAGCCAATCATAGTTCGTTTTCCAATTTGTGGAAAGTAGGACTTCGACCCCGGGATTATTTTCCCAGACGATGCACGTGAATCGTTTGCCAGAAATTACTTCACGGGTGTCGATTTCCATTCTTACGCAGCTCGTTATTGGTTTCTTCAAAACAAAGGCTAACCACCGGCGAACGGAAGTGGCAGTTCAGTTCAGCAGACGTTCGTGGGGAAGGAACGCGTGACAAGCCCAAAGACGCCTGCGAAGGAGGCTAGCGTATTACGAACAGGCACAGTTTTATCTTGCAAAGGACTGAGAACCAAGCTTCCCACCTGACAAGGCCTTTTGAGAGAAAATTCAAGATGGCAAATCTTCGACGGAGTCAAAATCTCGTGTTGTTTTAAACAAAAGCTTCCGTGAAAACGAAGGGGAAACGGGAACCTGAGATGGACTCCGCTCGGCAACAGTCAGATCTCTTCGTCTTCAAATTTCAGTCAGCCAGAGAATCGTTTTTTGTGCAACTAGTTTTACAGATGTTAGAGAACATTTCTATTTTTTCCTTGATACTCGCCACCAGCGAATAACATGCTCGAAATATTTTAGTGGAAACCCACACACCAATGTCCTCTTCAACTACAATTTTGCCGTACTTGCTGACACTTTTCAATACCCGTCTTCCATGACTTTCGCAGCAAAAAGGCTAATTCTTAGTTTGCGCGTAACTTAAGTTCTGCGGAATAACCCTTCAATATGTCAAGAGAAGTGTCTATGCGACTGTTTTCAAGTTTAGCAGAGGAAAAAATGTTTTGAGAGAGCCGCATGGTCCACCGTGTTTTGAACACAACATAAAGCGAAAGGACAGAATAATTGAATGAGAACGTACAAGTATTTTTCTCACTGCAAATTAGAAACCATAACCCGACAGAAGGAACTGCCGACAATAAATGTTTTCTTGTGGATATTTTGTCACCATCCTCGCCACATAAACAGCTAGTTTTATCAATGACGGATCGTTGCTGTTTTGATTTTAAACGGTGAACGGATTGTTCACGGTTTTAATGAAGCAATATGCAAGTTGAATTTTAAGCCTTTTGCTTTGCCAAACCGGGCACAAGCGACAACTTGGCGCGATGAACCAGATCAAAAGCCCGATAAAAATAATTGACCAATCAGAGGCATTATCTAACAATAGCGCGATTTCAAAACAAAATCAAACGACCGCGTTGGATCAAGGGTGATAATGGGACTTTAAAGGCCCATTATCACCCTTGATGCATCCCGCACCGCGACCGTTAATTCTGGAATTTCGCTTGTTTTATCGTTCTTGTTTTATCGCATCGTGAACAAATCTCCAAATTCATGGCCGTAAATATGTTCTCTGTTTATTCTTCTTCATTTTTCTTGTATTATTTTCGGAACAATTTGTATGTATGTAAATTTTGGCCCGTGTAAAGTCAAAAGAGTCGGTGTGGTAGTAGTCGGTTGCGGTAACTTCGCAGCGTTCTTTTATATCAAACTGAGGTTCAAGGAGGATTTACAGAGACTCGTTGTTCAAGTTTGGTGCTTTTTACCTCGGAGCCTTAAAAATCTTTTAAAAAAGCGAAAAAGTGGTTTCGGAAGAACCCCAAGCAAGTTATACAGCGCCAGAATGAACAACAGCTGCCCATAATTGGCATCACTTTTATTGGTGAGGACGATGTGGTCAGCGAGCCTCCTCTTGCAGCCTCCTTCCGAAAGCTTCAGCTTTCTGATTCGGAGAGCCCCTCTCAACAGACATCTTATGATGGAAAGGAGTCAGCAAGCGGTTATCGCCTTCTAAGCATGGATAGCTTGCAGGAATTCATTATAAACAGATGAATTCATTCATACTCATATACCTGGTAACTCTTACGCATTATGCGTGAGTCTCACGCCTGCGGACAAAAGACGTCGATGTCACGCATTAAGGACAGTTTCTCTCGCCTGACTTAGAAATCCGGATGACTTGTTCTTTAACACATTAACAACCCAAATTCATTTCAATATTCCCCGTAAATGTTCCAACAAACGGCGCTTAATGTCGAGTTTGAGTCCTAACTGTATCAGAACGCGCTAAAATGTCACCATCGGAAAAGCTTAAAATAGCTTCGGCAGTGATCGAAAGTCATCGAAACATCTTCGAGCATGTTCGGTAGTGTTCCGAAGTCTTCTAGAAATCGTCGGATGTCGCCGGACATTTTCGGGCATTCCGGTCATGAGGAGACGAAAATCTCACGCGTTTGACTCGGAAAAAGTTGGCGGGTATATACTCATGCTCTTCTAGTAAGACCAAATTCCTTATTGCATCACCTGAACATCTATCGCCCCACTTCACTGTTTGAAGTTACCTGTGAAAGAAGGCACCAGTACTGCCCTAACAACGCCTGGTGCAAGTACAAAACAGGTTCACCAAGCCGCCCACCTTGATGCTGTGTTCAAGAAACACCGCCTTGATCCTACCTATGACCGCCTCAGTGACCCAGCTCTCCTTGCTAGGTGTTTGCCAGGGTACACACAGAACTCAACTGAATCAATTGCTTTAGTGTGGAACAAGTGTTCAAAGAGCAGGTGGCATGGAAGGAAGAGAGTTGTAGTGGCAGCATACTCTGCTGCATCTGCATGACATTTCATTAATGGGTTTTGAACAAAGGAGCAAGTAGGAGGTAAGTTGAAGGCTGGACTCAAGGTGCGAGCCCATGCCAAGGAAGAAATGAAGAGAAGAGACTCAAAGAGGGTAAAACAAGTAATTAAAAGAACAGAGAAGCAGTAAAAGGACTACAGGACCTTGAGGAGGCAAGCAAAGCAGAGAAATGAGGAGCTATAGGGTAATAACCAATCATGAAGGCGTTACTTACGAAGCAGGTGCCTTTTTAAAATGACCTTGGGGTGTGCAGTGCACCACCACAGAAGAAAAGAAAGTGCTATATGGCCTCAAAAGTACATAGAGACCACTATTATTGGTGTTTAACACAATAGCGCATGCTAAATAGAAGAATGGTGATGAAAATTGGGGAATACAAATCATTTAAGCTTGGTTTGTACTATTATTGCAAAAGTTTAAAGGCCATTTTCTTAATTATAAAAATGACTTTTTTCAGTACTGCCAGCACGGACCCCCGTTTTTTTTTCCAACTTAAATTTTATAGTTTTTCATTAAACTTGGCAGTTGTGCTTGCCATACAATAGGCTACAACTAATAATGGGGCGAAATTTGATTTAGTTTAATTCACATGATTTAACAAGCACTTACTGAATTTGAAAGTTTATGCGGTTGCCATGGCAACATAATGCATCGCAACTAAATTTAGCCCCTTTTTGATAAGTTGTTATGTCTAAAATTAACTCATTTGATGAACTTTTCATACGAATAAAATGGGGGGTCGTAAATCAAGGGTAAAACCCAAGTTCCTTCTATCTTGGTCAATTATTAACAAGGAATAAGCTTACTCAGGACATTAACATACAAAGTTTAAAAGGACATAACAATTTGCACCTCTCACCAAAATTTCAACCCTTTTGGGCGAAAGGGTGAATTTTAATGATTTTTTGAAGTTTCCATCCCATTTACTCAAGATTCTGACCAGAATGCCCCCTAAGGTGCTATGGTACCCTAGAAAATGTATGAAAATCATGGCTTTTTTACTAAAAGTGAGTCGCGGGGTGACTGGGTATTGTTATGCATGTATCTTGTCATGTGACCGCTGATCACGTGGCTATACTCGGCTCATTTGAACTCACTCTCTGGTCGGCCGAATCATTTACAGAATTTACCTTGGAATGTGTCAAAATTGCCCTCAATTACTGTGTTTTGGGTCATTTGCTGGTGCCGGAGCTCATCATCAAGGGCTGAGAAGGCTTAAACCTTACCAATTCCAAAGAACTGCTTATTGGCACTGCGAATACAACAAACTTTGCTCAAACGCTTGCTTGAATCTGCTGACAGTTTGTTGTTCGTGGACAAGGGGCCTAAAAGTAGATGTGCCATGTCTCACCGGGCTCCAATTTTCACTGGCAGAAGTTTCATTGAATGCTGAAGGTGCCCGAACAACTTTTGGTGCAGGATTGAAGCCTGGTCTGGTAAATTGTTTCTGAAGAGCCTTTCCCGCTCGAAGATATGTGGAATCTCCCAGGATGCAACAGGGGCAGATTCTTGCTGTTTGGCTGCTTGGTTGAGGTTGCTGATAAAAAGGGAGTTGAGAGAGCTATTGTTTGCCTTTTTTCGTCAAACTTCCTCTTTAATTTGGAAGCAGAAGAGCTGTTTTGTAATGTTTACTCTTTGAAAAAAGGATTAAGTCGTATAAAGATTTGTTCAGACTGCTTGTATGCGAGGTAAGATTTTCATTTGATTCTTGCACTAGTTTTGAGCTGATATGTTGTTTACATCCCATCTGTATGCTATTACTTTGCTAGAGAAGTGCACTGTCATCTTTGTTTGATTTTTCCCCTTTTCCCCATGTGTAACAAACACTCTTGCTGTGATATTGCTGGAAAAGATGGCAAAACTTGACCAAAGCAATATTTTTGGTAACGCTATGCAGGTTTGAAATTTGAAAATATCAAATGTTCAAGCAAGCAACCGTGGACAATAATCCTGCTGGTATACGTTGGATCAAACTGGTGATCTGATCGGCGTAATAAAATCAACAGAGAGTATAAAAGCAAGGGCCGATACAACGTAGAATGGTTTTAAGTTTTGTGTACTATATTTCGGCTGGCCAAACCAGCCTTCTTCAGGTACAATAGTAGTGGTTACACACACCTTGGGTTGGGGGTCTTCCAGAGGGTAAATGGTTTGGGTTTGGTTTAGCTCAGGTTTCACTTTACCCTTGGGGATGCGGTTACACAGTAAAAGACACCCCTCAGGGTAAAATATAATTAGATATGAGCTAACTGACCTTGTGAATTGGCGGGAAAAGTGGAGATCAACATGGATGACACGAATCGAGATCTAGTAAGATTAATTTCAGTGATTCTCCTGCTTATTATTCGACAGTCTTCCATAAACATAACAGTCCAGCAGTTTTTTGCGAGAAGACACCGAAGAAGGCGCTTTCGATTACGCTACCTGCAAGGTTTGTCGGCATTGTATTTAAATTTACGAGCTCGTCGCCAATTTGCTCGCCGGCCTAGAAGAGCTTGGGTATTTCCACGACCACAGAACTGGTTTCAGGAACTTCTAAATAACAATGCACTGGATCACTGGTGGAAAGAAAACTTTAGAGTTTCGCGCGATACCTTTGAATATATATGCCAGCTCGTTGGACCGGCGCTCCAGCGGCAAAACACTAGGATGCGAGATGCCATTCCAGTTCCAAAGCGCGTCGGTGCAAGCCTCTGGCGACTAGCTACTGGAGAGTGCTACCGCTCGTGTGGACTGATGGTTGGGTTGGCAAAACCGACTGTTATAAAGTGTTGCCATGAATTTGTTCAAGAAATATGCCGACTTCAAGATGAGTTTATCAAATTTCCTTCTACTGCAGCAGAGATAGCTAAAAAAATTAAAGGCTTCGACAATAAAAGTAAATTACCTAATGTAGTTAGAGCAATAGATGGAAGCCATGTACCTATTAAGGCCCCGAAAATTAACCATGAAGACTACTTTAACCGGAAACATTTCTACAGTTTTTTAGTACAGGGAATAGTTGATGCCTCCGGCCTCTATTTATCCGTGGCCACTGGTTTTCCTGGAAGTCTACATGATGCTCGGATGCTGCGTTTAACTGACCTTTATTGGGCTGCTGAAGATAGAAGTAGAAGTAGGCGCGAAATTAGCCAAGTGCTTCAGAGGTCACCTCAGAGCGCCTCACGCGATTTCCTGTATTAGCTGCGTTCTGCTTTATGATTGGCCAAGCCACCTCAGGGAGCAGATAAACCGTACTTTTCAGTTCAGGAACTGTCATGGGAAATTCTTTTGTTCTTTTTTATGTGTCCATGGAAATAACCCTAGGGCAGTTTCGGTCTGGGAAAAGCGGTTACACACAGAAAAGTCTTTTCCCGTGGGCAAACGCTATTTACCCATGGGTAAAAGGGCTAGTATAACCACGACTAATGATAATTTACATTGGAAGGGGTGTTTATGTAGTTATATACCGGAAACACGTAGAACTAAAATGATTGACAGTGTAAAATAAAATACTAGAAAAAAGGTCTAAAAAAAGATAAACTTATAAGAAAAAATTAACTAATATGTTTCTTCGCGGATGTTAAGACCTTCAGGATCAATTGTTCTGCCTTTTGAAATTAAAAAAGCTTCCCTGGCCTTACGGATTGAGTCTCTGTTAGAAAATATTTTCTCAATGGGGATTAATTGCATGTCATTAGCAGTGTGGTTAGGAGAGGAGAGGAAATGTTCCGCGACTGTGGTAGGTTTAGATTTGGTGTTAGGGTTATCTATGGTACGGCGGTGTTCATTAAATCGGTCTTTTAAACGTCGTTTAGTCTCGCCTATGTATTGTAAATTACAGCGGTTGCATTGAATCATGTAAATGAGGTTTTTAGTGTCACAGGTCAGGTTAGATTTAATATGGCGCGTTTCACCTGTAGAAGAGAAAGTATAGCTTGTGAGTCCATCTGAAATGTAGGGACAAGTAGCGCAATTTTTACCGCGACGGAAACAACCGGAAGGGAGTTGTAGGTGTGAATTAGTAGAATTAGAAGAAAGTTTAGCTGTGACTAGTAAGTCACGGAGATTAGGGCAACGTCTGAAGGCAACAACAGGCAAATGCTGAAAAATGTTTTTGCAGCGGTTAGAAGATAGCAGTAAATTGTAATGTTTTTTGATGATGCTAGAGATGTGAGGAAGTGATGGATTAAAGGTCGTTATAAAAGGTATACGTTTCGGTTTGTTGACGTCTTTGGTTTGTAAAGTGAGTCTGCGGGGGATGTCGGCGGCACGTTGTATTTGTTTAGTGATGAAATTGCGGCTGTAACCGCGTTTGAGAAGATATGTAGTAAGTTGAGCAGCGCGAGTATTAAACGTTTCGTCGGTAGAACAAATACGTCGTAAACGGAGTGCTAGACTGAAAGGAATGGCTTTTTTAGTATGCATTGGATGGCAAGAAGAATAGAGTAAGTGTTGGTGCTTGTCTGTAGGTTTAGTATAGAGGTCGGTACAGATATGACCGTCGTTGGTTAATGAGACATTAACGTCAAGGAAAGGTACGCTAGTAAAAGAGTGTGAACTGGTGAATTTTATGGTAGGGTGCACGTTGTTAAGATAATCGATGAAAATTTTTAAATTATCCAGACCTTCAGTCCAGATCATAAAAATATCATCGATATATCGCAGCCACGTGTGGGGTTGAAAAGGGGCATTTTCCAAAGCGTTGGCCTCGAAATACCCAAGAAAAAGGTTAGCAAAAGAAGGGGCCATTTTAGTGCCCGTGGCTGTGCCGTGGACTTGAAGGTAGTGGTTATCATTAAAAGAAAAGTTGTTCATGGTGAGAATCATGCGAATGAGGTCACAAAGTGTGCCGGTGGGAATGATATTGTGAGGGGAAGTACGTAGAAAGTGATCACAGGCATTAATACCTTCATTATGTGGAATATTAGTGTATAATGATGAAACATCAAGTGTAACTAATAGTGAGTTAGCGGGTAAATTACCGATGGTAAGTAATTTGTTAAGGAAATCGTTAGTATCTTTAACAAAGGATGGTAGTTTATGAACTAAAGGTTGAAGGTAGTAGTCAACGAACTGGGATATGCGTTCAGTAGGATGGCTGTTAGATGAAACAATAGGGCGTCCTGGATTGCCGGGTTTATGTATTTTAGGAAGAATGTAAAAACGTCCTGGTTTTGCGTCAGTCTGTATAAGGTATTGTTTGGTTTTGTCGTCGATAAGTTTGTCATGATGCATTCTGTTAACATAAACAGTGACCCGTTTTTGTATGTCGGCAGTGATGTCTTCGTTTAAGTGTTGGTAGAATTTGGTGTCATTAAGTTGTCTGTTGCATTCGTCGATGTACCAAGTTTTGTCCATAACAACAGTACCAGAACCTTTGTCAGCGGGTTTTATAATTATGTCTTGTCGTTGTTTGAGTTGGTGTATGGCTTGGCGTTCTGTTTCTGTGAGGTTGTCACGAATAGGTTTAGGTTTAGAGGTGGTTATGTCCAGTTTCACAGCGTCTAAAAAAGTGTTAAGGGCTTGTTCTCTGTCGTTGGGGGGGTTCCAAGTACTTTTGTTATGGAAGGGATTGTGGTCTTCGTTGGCGTTGGGTGTGTTAATGTTATCGTCGAAAAAATACTCGGTTAGTCGCATACGTCGTGAAAAGTCATAAATGTCAGCTGAAATTTCCGACCAGTTTATGTGTCGTGGTGTGGGGCAAAATGTGAGTCCACAGATTTCTCGTCAGTAGATAGAGAACAGCTGGAGAGATTAATGACAGAAGAATTATCTAGTTGAGGGTTAACAGGTTTAGTTTTGCGACGAGAGCGTGTACGTGTGCGGGTGACAGTGGGAGAATGAGCTGAGTTGGAGACGTTATCAGCAAGATTAGGTGGTATGTTATCAGTATTAGTGTTGACCTGTGAGTTAAGGCGATTATCGACAAGATTGTGGTTAATGATACAGCGCCGGCGGATGGGAGTGGTCTTTTTTGCACGCCGGTTGGCAAGCAGAGACTCAAGCGATAAGGCCATAGAGTCCAATCTGGTAGTATAAAATAAAAAAGCATCTTGTGAGCAAGAGCTGCGCAATAGTTCCTTGTGTTGTGACATTTCCTTGTTAAGAGTGTAGATTTTCCTTTTGCATTCAGTGATAAGTAGCTTTAAATGTCGGTAGGCAGCAGAGTGTGAGATAAATCTCCATCGGCGGTAGAATTTTCTGTTATCTGTGTATAGTGGTGGTAGGCTTGGATACAGCGATACTGGAATGCAGTTGTTTTCTTTAAAGAAAGTGTAGTTCAATAGATGATGTTTGTATCGTGTGAGTTTCAACTGGATCCTTTTGGTGATCTTTTCCTAACACCAAATCTAAACCTACCACAGTCGCGGAACATTTCCTCTCCTCTCCTAACCACACTGCTAATGACATGCAATTAATCCCCATTGAGAAAATATTTTCTAACAGAGACTCAATCCGTAAGGCCAGGGAAGCTTTTTTAATTTCAAAAGGCAGAACAATTGATCCTGAAGGTCTTAACATCCGCGAAGAAACATATTAGTTAATTTTTTCTTATAAGTTTATCTTTTTTTAGACCTTTTTTCTAGTATTTTATTTTACACTGTCAATCATTTTAGTTCTACGTGTTTCCGGTATATAACTACATAAACACCCCTTCCAATGTAAATTATCATTGTACCTGAAGAAGGCTGGTTTGGCCAGCCGAAATATAGTACACAAAACTTAAAACCATTCTACGTTGTATCGGCCCTTGCTTTTATACTCTCTGTTGAAATTTGAAACCGGCATGGAATTTGTAGATGGCAACAATTATTTGCTTTTCATGATTTTACTTTTACCAGCTTCTTAGGGACCAAATTAGAAGTACACAAACCTTCTATGCAATGAAACAAAATAAAGCCAATCTGTTGAATTGTTCTTTCATAACATTTGAAAAATTGATGGTAGGTATAGGCAGAAAAGACCCATTTTTGACAAAGTGAAACTTTGAAGATTTTTCTCCTTGCAAATAACAAGAGTCAATCCACAAGTTTAGGTTCATATCATAAATCAATACAAAGATAATTGGTAAAAAAAAGATTGTTTCTTGCCTCACTGACTAAACATTTTTGCTCATTTTTTGTTACCGAGGAAGCGCTATTAAAGACATCTGACAAAAGCTTGTTCTGTTACCATGGCAACAAGAGACTCAAACATCATTGTGTTTTAAAACATGAAAAATATAAAAAACTTCCTGTACTCAGAGCGCAATTAAAAGACTTAAAAGTGGATATTTCGTTCGGATCAACCGAACTTCATCAGCCACAATGTAAATTTGCATGTTAAGAAGGGTTATATAGTGGACCCGAGGGAGCTAAGATGGTGTCATAGATTCTGGCTAATTCGAACCCATTGTCTCTGTTCAAGGAGGGCCGCGTAATCTTATCTCAATTACCTCCCTTATGCGGCGTTTGAAACTGTTACTTTTCGGGGCAAGAACTTTTGTTTTACTGGAATCCACCGAATGACCTGTGAGGTGGAAATGTTCACGAATAGCTGACGAGTTTGTAGAAAGATGTTCCTTTACTCGAGTTTCCAATAAACGAGACGTTTCGCCCACATAGTCTGTCACATTGTTCGCAATGGATATGATAGACTGTTCCACACTTTCTAAGATTTTCCGTTTTGTCCTTAACCCGAACTAGTTGTGATCTTAAGGAATTGAAAGGCTTGTGTACAAGTGTAATCTCGTTTGATTTGAATGCTCTTTGGAGGCGTTCCGAAATGCCCTTGATGTATGGCATTGAAGCATAAATTCTCTTCTCATTAACAGATTCTTCGGGATCTCTCAAGGCCGATCCAGTGCTCGGTATTGTTTGTCATCATTCATGGCAACGAGTTGCATGACATGGTGGACTTTCTGATATGGTGAGCTTGATTTTGGAAAAAAAAGTAGTCTAGGGTACTATAGCATCTTAAAAGTGAACAGTAAATTGAAAATATCGTCGAGTTTTATAACATTTTGATTATTGTACTTCGGGCTGCCAAGATATTGGTTAAATTTCAAATATAATGGATAACAATGTATTTAGCATGAAATTTTCTCTGATGATTTATCTCTGACTGGTGTGAAGAAGATATTAAAATTAAAGAGAAGCTTTGTGGTGCCCTTATAAATGTTTATGGAAATTTGATGACATCACATGAAAGCCACCTATATGTGAATACTAGTATGCCAGCAGGAGTCCATTACTCGGAGCCACCATTTTCCATATTTATTATTCAATAACACAAGCGTATCACCCCTTCTGTCAATACCCAGTGCCATTGTTCTCTCTCTGCACTAAATCACTGATTGCAGTCTTTTTAGATGCTAAAACAACTGTCTCAGGGAAAAGGGGGCAGTCCTTTTTGTCAGCAGGGAAATTCCCAGGGGTCACGATATGTGTTAAACGTGCTAAAACAAACACTCTCAGACTGCAATGTTAAAAATATAGCAGTGTACAGGCTGCAATATCAAAAAGTATCGCGGCCTTTTTTTTTTTTTTAGTAAATGATGTTTAGTATATATGGCTCTTTTAAAACGGCCTTGTTTCTCGCCTTACGCCCCAAAACGCCAATCTTTAAATACTTCAGAAGGACCAGCACCATTTCTTCCGACTGTTATAAGCGGCCCGACTTCTTCCAAGTTCTTCCAACTTCAATCAGTGATTTAGTGCAAGGAGAGAACAATGGTACTGGGTATTGAATAGTAAAGATGTTAGATAGTTACTTCGGCCCACAGCAATATGTGATATATTATTATAAAAGGTGTTCGTCATCGTGGTTTCAAAACGAAATGCACCAATCACCACCAGCCACGGTACTTCTTATACTCACACGCAGCCAGTCGACACCATCGTCTGATGAAGTACAGCGGTCGAAACGTCGCGTAACTCAGCTATCGTGTGATATATTGTAATCAGCTTCGGGCTACGCCATCAACTGACAACTCAAATACATGTTCAGACCCTCTGAGTCAACCCTGTCTCGTACATTATTAGTTTTAGAAGGACCTCCGTGGTCCCACGCGCTGTTTGGGGAAGTGAGCCCGCGCTCACCCACACCTTCTAGGGGAGGATACTTCGGGCCCAATTGAGCGGCGAAAATCGAGCCTAAATAATTATTAGTGCGCGGCAAAAATATGAGCCCCCATAAATATGGCAATTCTAAAATTATAAAGATACGGAACAGGGTTGACTCAAGGCAACAATATGTATGAGCCTGATGCACTGGCCAGCGGATTCACAAAATGTTTATAAAACAGGAAGGGAAAAGTTAAGTTCTAGAGCCCCAGTGACCTGTATCGTGTATAAGTGATCTCGAATAGTGTATTGATAGCAGACATTTCCGCGATGTCCCTCTCGTCGACAGCCATGTTCATAGCCATCTTGGCCATGATGGTACATAATGGCGCAGCAGCCCAGTTTCGAGGTAAATGTCTGTCTCTGGTAAATAAGTTTGTTATTTATATTCGTTTTATTTAATCATCATTTTGGGCTCGAATCACTGGCCTACCTCACATGAGCCGAAATCAACTCTGCCATACACTTAGCAGCTCATGAAAAGTCTCAAGCCGATGATTTGCTTCAACTTAACTTTCTACTGATTGTACCTGAATCGGATCGGATCTCCCCCAGTGTACATACGTCTGTAAATGTTTCCGACTTTGTAGAACATACCATATTTTCTATGGCCATTTTACTAATTTCTAGCAGTGTCGAGAGATTTACGCTACAGTCAGGTTCAAAAACAAAAGTTGAACTGAACTGAAAAACCGAAGAAGCCGGGTGTATTCATGGAATAAAGTCATTAACGTCACAGTATCATCTGTTTTGTTTTTTTACAGTTAAGTTCGATGTTTCAATGAACAGGCGAACTTGATTCATTTTAATCGAGCTAAATAACAGAAATAAGCTGTGATAGTATTCAGCTCGAGTGCATGAGTGTCGCTTCTGCCCTCGGCTTCAGCGGCCGTCTAATCCAGACATCATCCGAATATGATCCTGCCCACGGGTTTACTCAACTAGAGTTCGGGAATATCTATTCACATCCCAAACAGTCGAAACATGCACCAGAAAACTACTTCTAATTCCTATGGTATTTTGGAGACAAAAGTGTAGTTTATGACAGCGAAGGAAGAATAGGGTCTCAAATATTTATTTATCGTTGTCGTGCACCGGATATTTCAAGTTCTCAAAGTTATTTCCGCCACAAAACTGCAACTCGGCCCTACTAACTGTGCCAAAATAAAGAAATCCTTAGATATCAGCTTTATTTGTCAATAGGCCGGAAATGTGTCATGCCATAGCTCTCAACTGGGAATTTCTTTTGGCACAGCACACATCCGGCATAATTTCCGCTGAATTCACTCGTGTGGGAACAGTTTTCGGTCAGGCCATTTAGCACGGTCACACTGAATGATGTTGTTCTGTGCCTGTCTATTAAATTGGTTAACCTACACTACAGTCTGGCAGTTTTTTTTCCCAAGTACGGAAAGCGGCGCTATTAAATTACAGCCTTTCACACTGGAAAAAAAACCGCGTGATCAGAGATTGTAAACAGGGTAGATATTTGTTTCTTGTGGGTACAAACGGAAACAAAACTATTTTGTCTCTTCCGAGATAAACTATGGAAGGGTTCTAAGCAGACGTTTGTTAGATTTCTCGGTCATGTATGCATGGTTTCTCTTTTCATATTCTACATTTCGAAACTTAAGAACATCTTTAGATCGTTTAAGCCTCAAAATATAAAAAAAAATGATAAAGAAAATAATAATAACTGACTTGAATAATACTAGTCGTATGTTCAAAAGAGAGCGACAGTTTCAGTAAACTACACCAAGAAGGGGCTCGATCTGGCAAAAGGAAAAGTTTGAAGCACCTTACACTGAAAGCTGTTTCATATCAGTGTGGCTTGTCATTTTCCGATCAAAAACCCTATAAACATGAAATGTCTGCAAATATTAAGCCTCAGTTATCTGTGAGCTGTGGCGTGCAACATGAATTTTCACGCGTATATACTGTTGGGTTCATAACTAAGTGAAGCAGTCCGGGCGTGAGGACTGTTTGTGATGACATTGACTGACGTTTCGACAACCTGAGCGGAATATTAAAGTCATCATCAGAGTCCAGTGATTTGTGTAACATCAGGAGATGGTATAAAGTACTCTGGTCGTTGATCTGATTGGTCAACGAAGTCGTGATGTTATTGGTCGTCTTTTAGTTAAGCCGTGATGTTATGGGCTGTGAAGACTGTAAACCGTGATTAGTTTGTTTCGATCCGTCTTTTGTTTGTCAAATGTCCAAATGTTTGTGTGTGTGTGTGTGTGTGTGTTCACCTTTTCCTTTGAGAAAAAAAGTTTTCTGCTATTAGCAGTAGATTAGTTACTATACCTTAAAGCTAATAATTGCCAAGATTAAAGGATGGGAACATTTGTCAGAGATTACACTCCTGATTTTTATACACACCTTTTACACACTTCACACTCTATAGCAGTCAATTATTCGTCAAATTGTTTAGAAGTCAGAACTTAATAAAAGAACCAAGTTTTGAGACTGACTGCCCGGCGAAATAAACTTCAACAGCATTCCTTTAATTTCCATTTTTTTTGACCAAACTTTCATTATCCACCAGAAAAAAGGTTTATTTTAAATACTTTATTGTAACAAAAAAAAAGTTACGAAAGATGCGTGGCTGGTATTTTATGTATGGACCTCTAGACTACTCGTCAATAATTTCTTTGAGGTTCCTGATTTCTCCTGCATTCACTGTTTAGTCATGCCACTATAGAAGACAATTCTTTTAGTAAATTATTTCTCTATATATGAACTCTATATACACACTCTGTGTGTTGTGTAGACCCAGTTGTGGGGAATCTTCCATACCCTAACTTGTGGGACATCGTATGCTCATCAACCTGTGGGACAACATTTTTTCAGGGTCGGTGAATTTGACATACGGGCCATATGGGCGAATTACCTGTCCATGGATTGCGTCTCATTAAGCGGAGTGCCGACTTGGAATATGACTTACGGGCCGTATGGAGGAATTGACGGTCCGTGTATTGCATCTCATTAAAGAGGTTTAGAATATTTTCACCGCCTCTTCACTGGGGTAGATGGGTGTACGGTCGTAAAAGTTCGTTTGGTCAGTAAATTTGACAGAGCCGTACGGATGTATTAACGGCCGGTGAATTGCTAGTATATCAGTACGTTTCGTACATAGCGCAGTAGCGCGGTTTGTAGTGTAAGGAAACAAGCCATGGTACTGTGGACTACGAATCCCAGTAACCAAGCTGATACAGGCATGCATGTGCCTGTAGTTCTTTAATAGTTTGAGCTCAAAATATGCAGTTTGATGAAATGGGGTGGGTGGTGTAGCCAGTAGAGTATTTACGTGAGCCATCTACCGCGACAATCGAAACAGTGCCATTACAAATGCATGGCAACTAAGCCTCGCACTATGGCCTACGAATCTGTGGATTAACAATCCGAGCAATGAAACCAATACAAGCATGACTATCCCTCGTTCTTTAAACGTATGACCGCAAAATATGCCCTCTCGATGAAACGCAATTTACTGTGTACTGCCGGTACAGTATCTACGTGAAAGGCGAAGGAAACACTTCACTTGCAGCCGAAACAAACAATGACAATACAAACATGACCATACATACATGGTCTCGTTTTCAATAATGGGACCAGGCACAGGAAAATTACTAACCCGCACAACTGCCAAGGGACTGAGGAAATTGGTTCGTCATATCGAAAACCTCGCTTCAACGAATTTGAGGGAAAAAAAAATTGAATGTTCGTTATATCGATTTATAGGCAATAACAGTTTCGATGCGGTTTTGGCGTTGCACTTCCCAGAATTTCGGGATCTCAACGATTTTAAATAACATTGGTGCTTTTAAGTCCGTATGAATTTGTTCACTCAACCCGCTTGTTAGAGTATTAAAAGATTTTCATCGCGGTTAGTCTGTTCTGCAGTCATCTTTTGTGCGTGTTGACCTTAATGCCTTAAATCGGGAAGATTCCGCATTGTGTTCGTTATACGACGAGAATTTCGTTATATCGAGGTTCTGTTTCATTCATTTTACTGTAACTTGACTAACTTTGGACGGGCTGAAGGATATTTAATAACTGTCCAGCGAAATCGCGCAGAATATCGCCTGAAACTTAGCCGACGAGGACGTAGGCCGAATTGGCTAAAATCAGGCGATATTACGCAAGATTGAGCAGGCAGGATAATTGTTCTATCATTCAACACATTAATGACAAAGCACAATTTTCTCCGTGACACACAGAATTACGTATATCGCAGGATATCTGTTGAGTATGCACGACAAATATTGAGCGCGCTATACACTTTATTCCAAAATGGCGGCGAATTTATTATTCTTTTGTTTGCACGTTAGTTAGCCCTCTTTGCCTCATTTTCGCTTCAAAATACTTTTGTACTTTATACATGATGACTTGGCAAATAGGGCTAGTTAACCTGCAGACAAAAGAATAATAAATTCGCCGCCATTTTGGAATAAGGTGTATGATCATATTTGGACATTGTTAAGATGTGTTAAATAACGTTCGTTACACAGAGTTCGTTATATAGAGTTTCGTTAAACAGTAGCATAAAGGTTCCACTGTACACGGTTAAGCGAGCGCTGAGATGAACTGAGGTCTGAACACGGAAGTAAGCATAAGCGCGACTTTCAGCCTAAACAAACAATGACAGGACAATGCAAAGATAACAATAATAAGTTAATTACAGTAAGGAAAGTGTTTTTTTTTCTAGTTGATTGCCACTGCTTTCTATATTTTGTATGTTCTTCTAGGTGTTTTTCTCTTTTATCAGTTGCGGACACGTTAGCGCTGGTGTTACACTATCTGTTTTTTCTTGACCTGCTCACGAGACTCCAGTGGCATAGTTGTAGAGTATCCAATCTAATAATCGAAAAGCCACAGGTATGACTTCAAGTTTTTTAGTGACAAAAGATCAAAATTCCAGTCCCAACAATTCCTTTGTTAGAGCCGACGCTACTTGCGGTGAAGAATGAAACTATTCTATTTTGAAACTACTCCCGTTCAATTGCCTTCCACTACATTGTACTTTACGAATTGTTTCGGTGGCTAAAACAACTAAACGAGGAACGAAAAATAAGCAATTGACTGTCAGCTAAGTTAGACGATCTTTTCACAAACTGAAATACGTTTTATCTTGATAGTTTTACTACTTTAAATCTTTTACTTGTGACTGCATTGCAATGGGAGAGCGTCACCTTGTAGCGAAATTTGTCGCCAGTGGTTACGCAGCTTTCATTATATTTTGAATCTGAAAAAAATTCTTGTTTTTGTTTCAAAATTTGTTGACACGAATCTCAATCAACGGGGACGAACGCCTAAAAAGCGCGGTTTATTTTGGAAGAAAGAAGATTGTGCTAATTCCTAAAAGTCTGCATCACAACTTAAATGATACCAACTGACACAGAACAGTAATCTTTATCCGTTTATCAGGGTTTACTTATGGTTAACCTCTTTGATTCTTCAATGAACAAACGATTAGTTCTCATTTTAATGGCAAACTAAAGAATTTAAATAAAAGAAACCTCAATTTGTATTTCTCAATATATTGTTACCCTGACCAACATCTCTCACAGCTTGTCATGGGTACCCCTAAAGTAAGGTATATGAGCGACTTCATGTGAAACGAATGTGAGATCGTCATCAACATCAAAAATACCATATAAAACCATCCTGCATGGCATTCAATGGACCCTTGAATCTGAATATAAAAAGGGTTGAGTTATTTATTTACAGCATGTGCTATTGCATAAGCCAAAGTTGCAATCCAATGCAAATTAATCATGTTCAGTATCTAAGAAGCTCAGTACCATAAATAAAGAAGGTATGGAAACAAAGTACATCATTGGGCGCTGCTGTGCCAGACGAACTGTTAATAGCATGATCAATGCCTGACTTCACCTTCAAGACAGAACATGATTTGCTATTACTGATAATCGATGAGTATACGGGCATACAAACCAAATAAAGAAAAGCATCAGTGGCAAACGCTACGTGTACAAGAGCATGAGCCTACTAAGACATCTCAGCTGTAAGGACAGGCTGATCGTTCACATTATAGCAACGAAATGTTCATTGATTCATACCTACAGCTGATACCTTTTGCATCGTGTAATACCTATACCTCTGTCAGTTTCTGTTGTGGCTGCTTGGAGGGCAGTGGTCCTGTTTCTGATACATTCAAGATGCTCAATACAATTATTGGGACAACGAAGCATTTTAATAAGGCATCTCACTTTTGTTTTCCTACCCGTCATTCGTAGATCACGTGACAGACCACACCCAATTTAAAAAAAATCACAATAATTTAGAAAATGTAGTCCCAGTCATTTTCCCTTCTATCGATGACTTTTGACAAAAGGTTTAGGGCACTAAATTGGGTTTTTGAAATGCCATTAATTTTTGTAAATATAGCGTTTGGGACTAGAGAAAAACAGTAAATGGTTACTTGACATTAAACGTTTTCATAAAACTTCGTTTGATTTCATGTATTTCGCTGTAGTTTTAACACCCAGACAAAGTACGCAGCTTATCATGTTGTGATCCAAATACTCTAAATTTTGCATAAATGAGATTGTGGTCGATTATGTAACCGGGGCACGACATCAGATCATAACAAAATTATGTGTATTTCCTTGAGAGATTATGTTTAGCCAAGTTATTTGAAATAAAAAGCGCGAAACGTTAACATTAAAGTAAAATATATATATTTGGTGAGGAGCCATTCCTTAATTCCCGTAAACTGCCACACACGTGAACGGAGGTTGGTCTCGAGTCACTCGTGGAGGTGGTAAGTCTGCCATCTTTTGTTCACCAATAGGAACGCGTCATCTTTTGCAAGAAAAAAACGACGATAAAACAGTTCTTACTGCAGAGTTGACACGAATTTACCAAAACCTTTCGCGCAGTATGGCCAAGACGTACTCTCTGAGGAGTGACCACTTTTCTCGTGAAAACGGTTTACTAGAAGGCGAGCGAGATAAGAATCTGGCAATCACGATGTGATGTTTAGAGACATCAGGCAACGTTTCTCTGCCCAAACGTCCACCAACACGGAGTAGGCCTTGGACTAGAGGTGGATCCAACTTCACAAGAGCACAATTTTTTTTTTATTTCCTCTGTGAATGACATTTTCTGGTTAATCTCTTTTTCCGCATTCTCCAATTCTTTGAGAGTCAACTACATGTGGGCTCTTCGGAAATACTCTGGACCTCTTGTCTTAACTTCCTCTTTCCCATAAGTAATCTTCTTTGAGAACGGAGGGACAGGGAGAAAACATCAGCAGCTTAAATGAGGACGAGGATCGTTCTACAATAACAACGAAGCTAGCATAGGCCTCACTGAATTTAACAGAAAACGACAACGGCTCATGGTTAACTTAGAGATCATCAGCTAACTTTGCTGTGCTTCGAGAAAAAATCATCCACTCGGACTCTGCAATGGTTCCTCTTGATTCGTCATCAGCGCGATTACATTTGGTATCTATGTATTCCTCTGTGAAGGACTGGAATCGTCTCTAATCAAAGCAACACGTTTGGCAACGTAAGTATGAAAACGCTTTGATTCGTTCTCATTGTATAGCGTACCACAGTCATGTTATCCATCCAGAAAGTGGTTGTGTCATTCCTTCTTCAGCATTTCGTTCAGGCGAATAGACACTGTGGCTACTGCTAAACTCCGGTCTGGGAATAGTCTGGGGTGAGACGAGACCGATCAGAGAAGAGCAATGAATGTGGCCACCTGAGTTGACTAAGCGAAGATAAGAAATTGCTCCCTATATACAGACTGGGGGGAAAACGTCGCACAAATAGTGAATCTTACGGGTACAGTTCTTCCAAAGTCGGGGAGTTGAACACATCTGTCGACTGAGAACTCAGAAAGCTTTGGTAATCTATTTACCCAGGCACACCAACTGGAAAGGTATCTGCTAGGGGTGTCATCATCCCAACCGGGGACCTGCAGGAGTAGTTTCACGTGCAACATAAAAGGTACTGCCGCTCAGATCAAATCACAGATCGAACTGACGATTAGGCGTTATTGGGGGCGCTCAGGCGGGTTAATTCCTGTTTGTATGTGCAGGCTACCTAACAACAAACAGTAATCCGCGCCTGGTACAGGGTCGCTCCTTCACGCTAATTTTGAAGCCAAATGTATCAGTCTTGACGAGCCACAATGCGCCCAAGGCTCCCTTGGAACATACTTCGGTTTTCGACCGGTCGGACCATTAATAGCCCAGCCAAATGTTACTCTCGTCGCTTATGGACCTCCGTCAGCAGCAGGGATAACTTCTTTGGGCTGGAGGGCTTCAGGAACGTTGGCTCCAATTAACAATTCCACGTAGGAGTCGAATTTTGACAGCAGGACACAACCTAGTAAATGCGGCCATCATTCTACATCTTCTTGGTCTGGGATTTCATCCTTGGCAACTGGCATTATAGAGGATTGCCATCAAACACAGGGACGTGTATTCTGGGCAGTGCGTTTCTCTGCCGCTGTTTGACAGATGTTTCCATTACTGGGTTTTGCTGGACAAATATTTGATAAGCTTGATCATGAGTTCGGATTTGTCAGAGACCTGGCCTGAACTGGTTGCAGTATTTCCTTGGTCGTGTACCTTTCTTTCTTTTCTTTCACAACGTTGGACTCGAAAACAGCGAGTGAAGCACGAGGGCGAGTTTAGTCCTGTAGATCGCCTGGGACAAAACATTTCGAATCTACCTTGGCGTAAGCGTCCCCTCTTGCCACAACTTTTGGATCTTCAACTTCAAGTCGTCCCGCTTTCATTGCAGCTCGCATTGATTTCTTTTAAGACAAAGCTCCGTCTCGTGAAGTCGCTGACGACTAATTTAACGCAAGGGGTTCGGCCTGAATTTCCGCGATTTTAGTGCTTCTTTGAATGGGGCTGTTTACATTGAACTCGCTTTGTACTCTATACTAAAGACAAGAATCACGTTTATAATGATCCTTAGGGATGGCGTAGGAAACACTGTCATCTGGTAGGGGTTATGTCCACATTATGCAGCTTCAATTCAGTCGCGAGCAACCAGTCATTAACGAGAACACAGATAAACTTTGAACTTGTTAAAAAAGGCATTAGAGTCTTCTCTTCGAGCTAAATCAACTAGTTCACTGCGATAAGCATTCTGGGCTTCAACGAAGTTTCAAAAGAGATGCATTATTTCAGCTAAAATCATCTGAACTGGTTCCAGATTATTGGCATCGTTTAAGAGATCATCAATTTCTTTGCGTTTTGCAGTGATGTTAGAAAATATACCTCAAAATACCTCCTTCACTATCAAGCGTTACACTAGGTCTTCGAGCACGTGTGCTCGACAGAACACGAGTGCCATAATGTACAGGTTGAATACTCTCCACTGACGGGCTTGGACGGTTAACTTCAGATTCGTCTTCAACTAGAAACATTTCGACCGGACGCCAACAGTAAACAGAATTCGTCTTTTACGAATGTCTTCGCACATGCAAATAACTGATGTCCAAAGCTTGGACTACTCTTGAAGTTTAATACGAAGATGAAAAGAAGTGGAAACTAAAACAACGTTACAAATGGAGGTGAAGAAATTGACTAAAGAAGACGAAAACATGAGTGCAGAAAAGGACAAACCGAAATAAGCGACGAATACTTACGAACGAAAGTAGCGCTAATTTACAGTGAAACCTCCATTTAACGAAATGCCAAGGGACTAGGGAAATTGGCTCGTTATATCGAGGGTTCGCTATACCGAGTTTATTTTCCATACATTTTAAAAGGTAGGGCTAAAGAATAAAACGTAAATATAAAAAACATTTATTTATTCTAAGAAATTCCGTCAGAGTCAACTGACTTTGTAATCAGTAGGAACCCTGAAAACTAAATCGTCATCGATCGTTATATGGAGGACGCAGAGAACTAACCTAAATAAATTTACGGAAACTTAAATATTAGAAAATAAAAGCAATGTATCTCTAGCCTCATGAGTTAGGACAAAATGTCATTTTACACTCATGCATAACAAATGTTTGGTGTAAATGAACATCCAATCTGGTGCAAATTCTGACATATCCACGGAAAACAAGCCAGCCAAGTGGTTATGTTTGCTGATTGGTCAATTCAAAGTCGAAGTATTCGTTCTAACTTTGACATGGCGAAAGAACCTTGCCCTGCCTGTTATCCGACCAATCGGCCACCCATTCCCGAGTGTAGATTCTTCAGTTACGATGACGGTACCTCCAACAGCAAAATTTCTCTTAAGACGAAACCACTTTTTTCGTTCTTGTAGTATTGGCAAACCCTTTTTCTTCCAAGGGTTCCCTGAAAAGGTCTGCTAAATATTGCACCTGTCGCCATCTTCTTCTTGAGAAGACGTCGCTCTTTTAAAAATAAACTAGGGGAAGAGGTGTTTCTTAGCGAAGTAGGAGTAGGAGCAGATAGTTTGTTGTTAGAGGTCTATCAGACACTTTCCTTAAAATTTGTTCCATTGATGATACGTTCTACCTCACATATCAGGGCTTAGAGACCTTCACCTCCAAGCCACCGGGTAGCTCTAATAAGCCTCCATGATGACAGGCTAAAGGTGGGTTAAAAAAAACACACTTGATTCCTTTCTGAAGAACCCTTTTGTGAATCGTATCTGGATACCAGCTTTCTATAATGGCACGGAGTTCCTTTTCGCCCCCAAAGATGTTTGTACGATTGTCACAACGAATTTCTTTCACTTCTCAAGCAGTTTGAGGCCTGGGTTTCGAAGCATTTTCAGAAATATGGTTGATCGCCAATATCCTTCTCCCAGATTGCCTAAAACCGGATGAAACTTTCCATGAACATAAATCTGGATGTCCTCTTTTGCCCTAATGTATAATTTTGATCATGTGACCAGTAACGTGATCAAAATTTGAAAAACTCTTAAGTCAGCGATTTGGTGGCGGATTTTATGTTTACAGATTAACAAATCATCGTTTCCAATGGAAATCCAACATATCTAACTTTCTACGCTTTGAGTGATTGTTCACTAGTTTTAGTTTTGAATTTTGGGCCGAAAAGGACCTTTGTCCTCATCATGTTTTTGTTGAGAACGATGGACGGTCATTCCAAACGTGAGATGCTGGAAAGAATTAACATGCATAAGAAACTCGGTTTTTTTGTCGATATTATATTCGACAACCGTCACCTACTCCTCAAATAAGTGATTTTTTTCTATGAAATGGCCACGTGACACGTCACGTGATCTACGATAACGTCTATTATACTTGAAAATGTTAAGGACGATGAGAACTTCCTATGTGCCGAATTTCGTTTCAGTGCCATTCCTCTGGGCTGTTATATTACAAAAAACTATTATATGTAATAAACGCCCCTGACTCAGGCCTTTTAAGGCACCTCAAGCAGCCGAAGCACCTCATGCCGAAGAAGACACCTCAAGCAGTTTTGAAATAAAACGTTGGAGCGCTAGAATGAAAGAGTCTCCGAAAGAGTGAGAAATCTCCAAATGAGCGGCTCGCATAGCCCAGTACACAAAAAAGGACCAAAATAGTCAAATCCCACGCACGTGAATGGAGATCGGTCTGGAGTGACTCGTGGAGGTGGTAAGTCTGTCATCTTTTGTTCACCAACAGGACCGTGTCGCCTTTTGCAGAAAAACAGGACGATAAAACACTTCTTACCGCGAATTTGGCAGGAATTAACCAACACCTTTCCTCTGTCAGAGTAACCACATTTCTCGTAAAAATGATTTACTAAAAGACGAGTGAGATGAGAATCCTTTGGGAATGATGATATGAGATTTAGGTTTATCCGGCAAAGTTGCTCTATTTAAACGTCCACCAAGATGGAGGAGGCCTTGGACTAGAATTGGATCCAACTTCTCAAGGGCACTAATTTCTTGACAGGACTCGCTTTAGTTATGGCCTTTTTTTCTCCTGTGAATGCCAATTTCTGGTTGAACTTATAATCTCTATTTCTGCATTCCCCAATTCTGTGAGGGTCAACAATTTGCATGTGGGATTTTCGGAAGTGCTCTGGACATCTGGTCTTATCTTTCTCTTTCCCACAACGAATCTTCTTTGGCAACGGACCGCATTGCAATAAACGTCAGCAGCTTAAACCAGGACAAGAATCGTTTGTTTAAGTAGGCCTCACCGACTTTTAATAAAGAGGAGACGATTACGGCTCATGTTTAACTTCAGGCTCATTATCAGATAACTCTACTGCGCTTTCCAATACCTTCTTTAGCATTTTGTTCAACGAATAGACACTGGCGACTGCTAACTCTAGTCTGGGATAGTCGTTTTCTTCAATGGGACTTTCCGATCAAAATTCGAGAAATCAACGTGGCCATCTGAGTTGACTAGGCAAAGATTAGAAACTGCCCCCTATGCAGATTGGGAAACGTCGCACAAGTGGTTAATCTGACTGGTAACAACTGTTAGACACACCTGTTGACTGAGAACTCAGTCAGCTTTGACAATCAATTTACCCAGTCACATCAACGGGAAAGGTAGCTGCTAGGGATCTCATCATCCCAACCACCGCACCAGACAGCAAGGAAAGGCACGCATTGACACCAGCAAGATGTCCCAACCAGATCTCGTGGAGCAATTTTCCAACTCCTTTGAGAAAGAACTTGACGCCCCGCAAGTCTGCAATGCAGAAGTGGGAAACGTTGCATAACACAATCCAGCGCACAGCCTTGGCTACTTTTTGGAAGCTTGGGAAAAGATCACGGATTTGGACAAGCAGATGGAGAGATGAGTGGAACATTACTCTAACCTCTACTCCGGACAGAACACTTAGTCCACTTCAGTCCTCGATGCCATCGAGTGCCTACCAATTATGGACGAATTGGACGCTGAGCCAACTCTCGGCGATCTCAGCAAGGCCATTGACAGCTTTGTCGCAGGAAAGGCACCTGGTAGCGACGGAATATCACCTGACCTGATCAAACACTGCAAGACTACCCTACTGCTCCCTCTGCATTAGGTTCTCTGCCAGTGCTGGCTAGAAGATGCGGTACCGCAGAACATGAGGGATGTCAAAATCATCATCCTCTACAAAAACTAGGGCGAGAGTGACTGCAGCAACTATAGGGAATCTCTCTCATGAGCATAGTTGGCAAAATCTATGCACGAGTTATCCTCGCTCGTTTACAGAAACTCTCCGAACGCGTCTGTCCTAAGTCCTAGTGTGGCTTCCGCATAAACAGATCGACGGTAGACATGATTCTCCCTTTGCCAGCTGCAGGAGTAATTCAGAGAACAGAACATGCCCCTCTACGTGCCTTCAGTGATCTCACCAAGGCCTTCGATTCGGTCAACAGAGAGGGCCTATTAAAGATCCTGCCAAAGATAGGTTGCCCACCAAAGCTGCGTAGCCTCATTGTATCGGTCCACACCAACATGAAAGGAATTGTCAAACAAACAAGGCTACGTCCTTGCTTCAACGCCCTTTGGGATCTTCTTTGCCTTGCTATTGAAGCACGCTTTCGGCACAGCAACAGAGGGGATATACCTTCATACCAGATCTGACGGCAGGCTCTTCGATCTTTCCCGCCTCAAAGCCAAAACAAAAGTACGTGAGACTCTGATCAGGGCCTTCCTTGTTGTTTGCTGATGACGCTGCAGTTGCGACCCACACACACCAGAAGATGCCAAGCCTGATGGACCATTTCTCCCAGGTCTCCGAGGACTTCGGGATGACCATCAGCCTGAAGAAGACGAATGTCCTGGCACAAGGCGCAGAAGCACCACCAGCCATCACCATCGACGACTATAAGCTGGAAGTCGTGAGCCAATTCACGCACCTGGGGTCCACGATAACCAGCAATCTCTCCCTGTATACAGAGATCGACAAGAGGACTGGAAAAAAATTAACTACTCTCGCTCTTATCACCACACGTGTATGGGAGAATTCCAAACTCTCCGTCAAGACGAAGATTGCAGTGTATAACGCCTGCGTCATCAGCACACTGCTCTACGGGAGAGAGACGTGAACAATGTACCCCAAGCAGGAATAGAGATTGAAGTCCTACCACTTGAGGTGTATCTGCCGCATCCTGGGCATACCGTTGAAGGACAAACTGTCCAACACAGATGTCTTGTCTTACGCTGGTCTGTCGTCCATGTTCACTCTGCTCAGGCAGCGCAGACTTCGCTGGCTAGGCCAGACGTCCATCGAAAGTAGGATGATGGCAGAATCCCCAAAAACATCCTCTACGGAGAACTAGTGACTGACAGGAGAGACACTGGCGGCCCGCAGCTGCACTTCTGAGATGTCTGTAAGAGAGAGAGAGATGAAGGCCTTGGAGATCAACACCGAGCACTGGGAGGACTTTGCAGCCGGCCGCTCCAGATGGAAATGTACCCTGACAAGACAACTGAAGTCTAGAGAAGAAACACTGATCAGTGAAGCGGTAGAGAAGCGGATCCGCAAGAAAGAACGCTGCGGCTCTAACAGTACAGAGACGATTCACAATTGCGACTTGTGCGACAGAGGCTGCCATTCGTTCATAGGCCTGTTTAGCCACAGGGGGTGCTGCTCCAGTAAAGCAGGCAAGATAAAAAGTAGTCTGCCATTCGGAGCGGATCAGAGATCACACTGACAACAGACAGCAACCTGCGCCTGGTACAGGGTCGCTCTTTCACGCTAATTTTGAAGCCAGATGTATCAGTTTTGACCAGCCATGATGCGCCCAAGGCTCTTCCAGTGGGAAGTGCATCTTTGGTGTGGTTTAGCTCCTTGACATCGTTTACTTGCACCAAACAAAGGCATGGTCATTCTGTAGGGCCACCAGTAAAAACGGAGAAAATCGCAATCTGCTTTCGAGATCTGTACTTGATGAAACATTGACTGTATGTCACCCATCACTGCAACTCAATCATGTTGGAAAGGAACCAACAATCCCACTAAGTTATTGGTCAATTCCGGTTGCTGAAATAGCTCATTGTACAGAGAAGTTCCATGGAAGTGAATTGAGCAGTCAAGGGCCACCCGTAATGTCCCCGGCTTCTTTTGATGATCTACGCCGTGATGTTTTATTTACCAAACCTCAGTTCCTTCTGTTCTTCTGAGAGCACTGTGGCGAATCTTTTCAGCGAAGCCATCTTTGATCAAACCCTCGAGAAACGAAACATAATCTTCTCGAAACTTTCCAACTCTAGATAGCTTACACTTGAGCTGAAGAGTTCTATGTTCTGCTTGAACTCTGTTCTCCGGTATCTTCAAGGATAGATTTTTTTTAACGGAAGCAAAATCTGATAATAGCCACCTTCACACTGCGTAACTGAATCTTCTACAATATTTATGAACTTCAGATCATCTCAGGACAAGCCTACGTCGTCACTGAGAGACGTATGAGCAAAGTCAGCACAGGCCTCATACATTGGATCAGCCTCTAAAGACCGCGGCTTAATGAAGAAAAAAGACGACAGAACTTACTTCAGTTTCTGACTGGTCGGACTATTAATAACCTTGCTAAGGTTTGCTCTTGTCGTGTATGGGCCTCCATTAACAGCAGGGATAACTTCTCTGGAACGGATGACTTCAGGAACGTTGGATTGAATTAACAATTCCACTTGGGAGTCCAATTCTGGTGGCCATCGTTCTACATCTTCTTGAGATTGAGATAATCTGAGATAGCAAAGGAGACTAAAAAGCAAACATCTTAAGACAAAAACCTAAGAAGAATAATTTTTCTCGGAAAATTATACATTGATGCCCCGCGATTTAGTGGTTAAAAATAAAAACAACCGAGTTAATCTGTCTCGGGACTACCGATCTGATTGTTCCCTTAGAAATTTGGTGCTAGATGGTTTTATGGTCACTTTCTAGTGTTACAGTGAAACCAGCAAAAACCGTAGACACTAGAATGTTTAACGTTCCAAGAAAAATAACAAATGGCATTTAAAATGAATAAAAGCAAACCGTCAATTAAAATTTTGTTTTCCTTCCCTCCAGCCACGATTTTCATTTTCGTTTTCTTCTCTCCACACTGGGAAGAATTGCAAATAAAGAAATGGCAGTCATGCCAGTATTACTAGTATTGCGCTTCTCTAAATGTTTCTTCGCTTGCACGCACAAGAAACATTGTTACGAAAGCAAAAAGAGTTTACTGATACCATCAAACCGAGTGTCGGAGAGGACATGGAACAAAAACGACAATCAAGCACTGCTGAGAAACCGGGAAACGCGCGTTAGGTACAACGAGAGATAGCAAGAATAGTTGCTTTTTCGCAATATGAAGGAGATGAAGCAAAAGTCAAGAATTTGCTGTGCAACACCTTGACATACGCAACCAAGACGCTTTCACCCTGTATTCACTCCATTGTGATGGGACGCGTTCCAACCTGAAATTGGTTTTTCCAAAATCACTATTTTCCGTTGACAAAGTGACCATTCCTCGAAGCCGATACTATGTTCATTTAAAAACATATGATTATTAACAACAACCAAACCGGCCCAGTAAAGAAGGCCTCTATTTGACAGTCAGTTAATCATGTCGGTAAAAATTCTGAATGTACTGACCCTAAGTGAGTGAGTGTTGAAATCAATGTATCGTTTCAACCAAGGAGACTGATTGAATTCTAATACTCGATGGATTTTTGTTACTTTCAAACCTAGATTAATATACAGTTGAAGGTTTCTGTAATGAATAACATACTTCTCCTTATTTTCCAAAGTTGGAATGAGCTTATGAACTAAGCCAGTTGATATATTATATTTATTTGCAATATTTTTGCAATATTCTGATAGCATGCTTTCAGATACTTTAATCTTTTCTGGTCCAAGTGGGTAATCATTGTGTAAATCATGCAACTTCTTCGGGTACTCGAGATCAATTTCAAGTATCAAACCCTTGTTGCTATCTTCTTTGTACTTAGCTAGGTCCAACTTGTTAATCTGTTTTTCAGTCAACCATCTGAAACCACCTGTTGGTAAATGCTGACTCATTGCGCAACCATACAAATTATTAGCATCAAGATACATGATGTATTTTGAGGGCGCCTTCTCATCATACTCTTTTATGTACCTATTATTTGCTCTTCCATATCGGTTTGCTATATAACTGATTCCTCCACGCATGCCCTTTTCGATGAATTGAAACATTAATATCAACCATAAGCTCTAGTTTAATGTTAGTCATTTTTAACATTGCATCCCAGGATAACCCAGGGCTAGTGAAATAATGGCATGGGTCTAGTTTGTAGTATTCTAAACATGTTTTTCGGAAGTTTTCAAAAACATCAGCGAGTAGAAGGATGTCAGATTTAAGGTATAAGTCATGGTATTCACCCATATTTTTTAATTTGAATTTATTCCAAACGTTTTGAGCATGTTTATAATCTTCATCTGTAATATGTTTATTGTTCATAATACTGAAGAAGTCCTCTTTTGATGGTAGCTTTTCATTGAATTTTTCAAATGAATCCATGTAGTCATATGGGTAGACTCCCTTTTCAGGAATCAAATCAAGCTTCTCACCTTTGAATTTTTGAGAGGTATATTTTAATAATTCTTTTGGAAGATTGCTGACTAGTTTTTCCAAACTGGAGCTCATAAATTGGAAACTGTCAATGAAGGTTAAATGATTACCAAGCATGAAAGCCATATATTTCTCCATGTTATTGGGAATTGCATTGATGTTCATTTGGCATTTTTCACCTTTCTTATTTGTATATGTATGCTTTTTGACTATTTAACCAATTTCTTGCATAATGAAGTGACTATCATAACCTCTAAGATTATGAAATATTACTGGAATTTTATCAGTTATTTGAAAGTTTAGATTACAATCTTGGTGAGCTGATCCTCTGTATTTTCCAGTAATGTGACAATGATCTCTGACTCTAACATCAGTTTTCTCATATTCTCTTTCACAAATGTGACATCTGTTAGCTTTTTGGAATTCTTCTTCATTTTCTTCCGTCATTCTTAATGGTTTGTTAAACTCCTTTTTTATAACATTTTTGCAATATTCAACTTCATATAACATGGCTTCCATAAAATTATACACAGCTTTTTCACCTCTATATGTTTTCAGTATTTTGGTGTATTTATCATCATAACAACAAACAACCTTGTATCCATAACCACAGTCTGTATGTTTTTGATAAGCTTCAGTGTATGATTTATCATTATTGGGTTGACATCCAGACACCTTTTCTGTAATAGCCTCAAAATCAGCATATATTACGAATGGTACTGGTAGTTGTTTGTGAAAATTATTGAATTTCAATATATTGTCATCTTTAGTCGGCATTTATTTGGATACAGTTTTCTTTATGATCTGTTAAAACCCTTTCAGAGCTAAAACACTGCAAACAATGCATACAAAAGTGTTTTCTTTCCTTGTGCTTCGTTTTATTGTACATAAACTTATTAAAATCTTTCATTAAAACATAGTGTTTGTTTTCATTTTCTGTAATAAATAGAAGATTCAAACAGTCTTAATCATATTTTGCTTTTCAATTTTATTGTACTGTTTGACTGCAACTGGAAATTCAATTCCTGAATAATCTAACTTATTAATATATTGTCTGTCAGATTTTTTTATTCTATCTGGATCTTTGGCTTGTGGGTTTAAATATCTAATATGACACCATCTGAAGCACTCATTATCATCATTTTTCAAATTGATCAATCCCTTTGCACTGTTTCTGAGTTCTTGTGGTAGTTTAATATATGATGAACCTTTTATCGGATTATATATCACAACATTGAAATAATGATTGTCAACAGATTGAATAGTCCAACCAGATCCCTCTGAAATCCAAACTGCAATCTTATTTAATATATTGTTTTGACACTTGTAGTAATTTAGTAATCTCTAGATTATTCATAATTGTTTGAGGCATACTGTTGAAATAGACGGTCTTATGCGTTATTTTTCCATCAGACATTTTTGTGAATGTTACCTTTAGTGTTTCAACAAATTTCAGTCCTTTCATGGATTTTAGTACACTTGTGATATGGTATGCAGTAGCCTTTCTTGTGTTTTGTAGTTGTACAAGTGGGTCTTTGTTATTTTTTATATTTATTTCATAAGACTTTGTATAGCCTTTCAGAGCTTTATCTATTTGCTCTATCTTAGTCCTTGGTAATGGAACTGGTTTTTGAACCACCTTTTTGGTTCTTGGTTTAGGAACTGGCCTATCCTTAAATTCTAATGGTGGAAGAATAATATTGTCTTCATAATCTTGAACCATTTGATTTACACTCTTGCGAGGTGCTGGAATTGGCTTCTGTTTTTTGATGTCATCAGCGAGACTCACTAATTGCTTCATCTCATTAACATCCATTTGGCTTAAGTTTGCTAATAATTTTTTGAATAAACTGTTTCGATTTTCCATCGTATTATTATTAGCGTAGATAATTTTTCCAAGACTGAGAACCTTGTTTTGGCGAGACGCAGTCTTATTATTTTCATTTTGACGATTAACCTTATTTTTCATTTTATTCATCTCAAAATTCTCTCTCATCCTCCCAATATTATATAGTGACAAATGTTTAAGTGTCTTTGGGTTGCCCTAAAAATAGCCGTTTCTCGGTTAATACTGTTGAAAAATGTGATGGAATTTATGGCGCTGAAAGTATTGAAAATAGCTATTAGGAGGCCCATACTATTTAAAAACGGGTTTTAGAGTTAAGAGTATCATTTTTGTGTAGAACTTGACGAGAAACGTTTTAAAATGAAAAGTAATGAATATAGCCATTAGGCGGACCATACTATTTAAAAATGGGGTTTAGAGTTAAGAGTATCATTTTTGAGTAGAATTTAGGTGATGTTATTAATTAATACCCTTTATTGCTAAAACTATTGAAATTAGTCGTTTCTCCGGTAATACTATTAATTAATACCCTTTATTGCTAAAACTATTGAAATTAGCCGTTTCTCCGGTAATACTATTAATACCCTTTATTGCTAAAACTATTGAAATTAGCCGTTTCTCTGGTAATACTATTAATTGATACCCTTTATTGCTAAAACTATTGAAATTAGCCGTTTCTCGGGGAAAAACGCACGATTCCATAGCTGAGAGCAAAATGCGCTCGTACCCCCAATTACTATACTACTTACTACAGTTGTTGCACATATCAAAGACTGCCGGCTTGTCTCATCCCGGGCCAGAATAATACTTCCCGTGCCATGCGTATATTTGACTCAGGACCAAAGTGGTTTGCATGTATTTTGAGCAGCATCTCAGCTTGCATATATTGCGGTATCATCACTTGTGCTCCTTTGTAGATAAGGCCATTGTCGATTGTTAGGTTATCCCGGTAGGTCCAGTACGGCCGTAGTGGTTGTGGTACCTGGTTTCTGTCATCCGGCAAGCCTTGAACGATTGTGGTCATTTATTTGGAGAGGTGTTTATCCTTTTTGGTCTCGTCGCGTAGGCGAGATTCGGTGGTTTTTGTGCGGCGTGGGTTGCGGGTGTCTGATTCCTCTGTGAGCTCAGTCCTGAAGACTTCGAAGCCCGTGACTCTGGCATGCACTGGGGTAAGCAATGCAGCTCTCGAAAGGGTGTCTGCCAGGTGGAGTGAGGTTCCTTTCTTGTATTTGATGGTGAAGCGGTATCTCTACAGCCTCGATACCATTTTCTGTAGCTGTGCTGGAGCTTTGTGCAGGCGCTTTTTGCAGATGGTCTCAAGTGGCTGGTGGTCGGTGTGAACTTCTATGTCTGATTTTCCATACAGCCAGTGGTCGAACTTTTAAATGCGTTGCAGATGGCTAAGCACTCTTTCTCAATTTGGGAGTATCGTTGTTCTATGGCGTTGAGGCTGTTTGATGTGTACGCTACAGGTTGGAGGCGTCCTTCACTATTCGGCTGGAGAAGGGCACCACCCTCGCCTTCTTCACTTGCATCGACTTGAAGTACCACCGGTTTGTTGAGGTCATAGTATTGGAGCACTAGTGCGGTGGAAATGAGGTGTTTGGCTTTCTTAAATGCGTCATCTTGTGCTTGTGCCCACATAAAGGGGGTATCTAATTGGGTGAGTTGGGTGAGAGGCCGGATAATGGTGCTGAGGTTGGGGCCATAGGGTGAGAGGTAGTTGGCCATCCCGTTTCCCGTTTCGAGAAGTGGAGGAACCATAGGCATTTCAGTAACGGTACGTATTTTGAATCGGTTATTGTTTAACGGCGTCCAATCAGAAAGAGGCAATCAGCAGGACGGTTTCTAGCTGGCCCATGAAGATCTTGCTACGCATTTCGATCGCTTGAATTTGATTTTCTTCGAGGGTTTGCTCGGGACCGCTTGGGCGGATTTTCGATCGAGAGGCACGAGAAGAAGCGTGAATGTTTCCGCCTTTATGTTGCGTGGTTTGGAAGCTGAGCAATGCGATTTTCTGGGGAAAAATCGCCTCGGCGCTGGCTCGATGCTGGAGCCGTTCAAAGGTCTTTCCACCCTTCTCATTTCTTATGAGGCACAGTCGGCGGCCAAGACAAAACCCGACAAAATCGCTTAAAATATCAGTATGGAGGCAAAAGGACGACAGTACACCACAGGCAAGGCAATTTAACTTTTATTTAGCGTTGTTCAATACTATATTTTTAGCGATTCGTCGCTAAAGCGTGAAACATACGGTAAATCCCATATATTTACTATAAAATAACAAAGGGTCACACAAACAGATTGTCTGGGCGCCCTGTGTTCACATAAGACATTAACAGGGACAGTGGAATTGAAATTCCTGAAGCGTGGATGCCCACGATCAAACAACACAACAGCCGATCAGTACCAAAGCGGACCGCTGAGGGAACAATTTCTAGTCTGAACGACAAGGATCGAAATCCTCCAATCAACAACAGCCTAAGCGAGGATCGAAACGCATCAATTACCACCAGCCACGGTGCTTCTTATACTCACACGCAGCCAGTCGACACCATCGCCTGATGAAGACCAGCAGTATAGCGGTCGAAACGTCGCGATCCACATCTTTGTGACTCAATCGTGAGACAAAAGATTAACTCAGCTATCACCATATAAGTTTTACCACACCATGTTAAGTTTAAATGCATTTCCAGCCATTTCATTGATTTCAGAGGACTTTAATTTAAAAATTTTCCGTGGGAGCAGGCCCCCGGACCACCCTAGTTGACTCACGCTAACGCGATCGAAGTCAGCACCCCCACTTGCAAACTTGCTGCGCGGGCCCTGCAAGCAGGCACTGATATGAAACAGCTTGCAGTGTAAGGTGCTTGAAACTTTTCCTTTGGTCAAATCGAGCCCCTTCTTGATGTAGTTTACTGAAACTGTCGCTCTCTTTTGAACAGACAACCAGCATTATTCAAGTCAGTTATTTATTTATATTATGGGCTCCTGTTTATATATATTTTCATATCTTGAGGCTTAAACGATCTGAACATGTTCTTAAGTTTTGTAACGTAGAATATGAAAAGAGAAACCATGCATACATGACCGAGAAATCTAACAAACGTCTGCTTAGAACCCTTCCATAGCTCATCTCGGAAGAGACAAAATAGTTTTTTTTCCGTTTGTACCCACGAGAAACAAAAATCCACCTGTTTACAACCCCTGATCACGAGGGTGTTTTTTTGTTGTTGTTTGTTTGTTTGTTTTTTTTTTCCAGTGTGAAAGGCTGTAATTTAATAGCGCCGCTTTCAGTACTTGGGAAAAAAACTGCCATGCAGACTGTAGGTTAACCAGTTTAATAGACAGGCACAGAACAACATCATTCAGCGTGACCGTGAGTGACCGTGACCGTGACCGTGACCGTGACCGTGAGTGGCATGACGTATTTCCGGCCTATGAACAAATAAAGCTGATATCTATGGATTTCTTTATTTTGGCACAGTTAGGAGCGCCGAGTTGAAGTTTAGTGGCGGAAATAACTTTGACAACTTGAAATATCCGGTGCACGACAACAATAAATAAATATTTGAGACCCTATTCTTACTTCGCTGTCATAAACTACACTTTTGTCTCCGAAAATACCATAGGAGTTAGAATTAGTTTTCTGGTGCATGTTTCGACAAAGGAGTTCAAACTAACTGTTTGGGGTGTGAATAGATCTTCCCGAACCCTGGTTGAGTAAACCCGTGGGCAGCATAAAATATAAAACAAAATAACTCGGGATCATATTCAGAAGATGTCTCGATTAGACGGCCGGTGAAGCCAAGGGCAAACGCCAAGCTCATGCATTGGAGCTGAACACAATTACAGCTTATTTAGATCGATTAAAATGAATCAAGTTCTCCTGTTTATTGAAACATCGAACTAAACTGTAAAAAAGCGACATGAATACACCCGGCTTCTTCGGTCTGTGAGTTCAGCTCAACTTTTGTTTTTGACCACTGTAGCCAAAATCTCTCGACACTGCTAGAAATTAGTAAAATGGCCATCGAAAATATGGTTCTACGAAGTCGGAAAATTTACAGATGTATGTACATTGGGGGTGGGGGAGTTTGTGTGGTCCAGTCTGATCTGATCCGATCCGGGTACAATCAGTAGAAAGTTACGTTGAAGCAAATCATCGGCTTTAGACTTTTCATGAGCTTATAAGTGCATGGCAGAGTTGAGTTCGGCTCATGTGAAGTAGGCCTGTGATTCGAGCCCAAAATGATGATTAAATAAAACGAATATAGATAACAAAATGATTTACCAGAGACAGACACTTACCTCGAAACTGGGCTGCTGCGCTATTATGTACCATCATGGACAAGATGGCTATGAACATGGCTGTCGACGAGAGGGACATCGCGGAAACGTCTGCTATCAATGCACTATTCGAGATCACAGTGTATACGATACAGGCCACTGGGGCCTTATAACCATTTTGTGAATCCGCTGGCCAGTGCGTCAGGTTCATACGTATTGTTGCCTTGAGTCAACCCTGTTCCGTATCTGTTTATTTTTAGAATTGCCATATGTACGGGGGCCTCATATTTTTGCCGCGCACTAATAATTATTTAGGCTCGATTTTCGCCGCTCAATTGGACCCGAAGTATCCTCCCCTAGAAGGCGTGGGTGAGCTCGGGCTCACTTCCCAAAGCAGCGCCTGGGACCCAGCAGGAGGTCCCTCTAGAACTAATAATATACGAGACAGGGTTGACTCTGAGGGTAAACAAGTATTAGATAGTTACTGAGGCCGGCAGCAATATGTGTATTGCAGTCAGTTGATGGCTTAGCCCGAAGCTGACTGCAATATATCACATATTGCTGTGGGCCGAAGTAACCATCTAACATGTTTACCATTCAATACCCAGTGCCATTGTTCTCTCCCTGCACTAAATCACTGATTGAAGTTGGAAGAACTTGGAAGAAGTTGGGCCGCTTATAACAGTCGGAGGAAATGGTGCTGGCCCTTAAAGCATTTAAAAATTGCGTTTTGGGGCATAAGGCGAGAAACAAGGCCGTTTTAAAAGAACCATATATACTAAACGTCATAAAAAAAACAGGCCGCAATATGTTTGATATTGCAGCCTGTGCACTGCTATATTTTTAATATTGCGGTCTGTTTGTTTCCCTGCTGACAAAAAGGACTGCCCCCTTTTTCCTGAGACAGTTGTTTTAGCATCTTAAAAGACTGCAATCAGTGATTAAGTGCGGAGAGAGAACAATGGCACTGGGTATTGACAGAAGGGGTGATACGCTTCTGTTATTGAATAATAAATATGGAAGATGGTGGCTCCGAGTAATGGACTCCTGCTGGCAGATATTATTCACATATAGGTGGCTTTCATGTGATGTCATCAAACTTCCATAAACATTTATAAGGGCACCACGAAGCTTCTCTTTAATTTTAATATCTTCTTTACACCAGTCAGAGATCAATTGTCAGAGAAAATTTCATGCTAAATACATTGTTTTCATTAACAAGTACAACACTTTGAAATTTAATCAATATCTAGGCAGCACAGGCAGTACAATAATCAAAATATTATAAAACTCGACGATATTTTCAATTTGCTGTTCACTTTTAACATGAAGTGATGTTGATGTGAAAGTGCCATTCCCCGGCAACGATTCTAAAGTAAAATTAGAAATATACTGATTGGATGAATTATCTGCTTTATTTCTCAACCGACATCCATTGCGGCCATGTTGGGTGTACCTCAGAGGGACAACTAAATGGCGAATCTATACATACTCTTACATGCAATTCGTGGAAAAGTAGTTTAGCCCTAGCCTTGTTCTGACGAATAAGAAGTTTTTTTTTAAGATAGCGTTTAGCTATAGCACTGATCATGAGAAACCTGATGTACTTTATTAACCTACTATACGTTATTTTTGTAATTTTGTGCTTTATTTTAAACGTTAGAAATAAAGAAAAGAAATAAAGAAAGAATAAAAAATAAGTACGGCGGTTGAAAAAAATTTCTATCCGTGTTGTTTTGTTTGTTTGTTTTTTGTTTCCACTCCATTCAATGTTTTGAAACTAGCTCACGGTAATTGATATAGCTACACAAGGCGTAAGGTAGGCCTCCTTTTCCACTTCTTGTGATTTAATCTTCTTGTCAAACAATTGTCTTGCTTTTGCATCAACAAATTCCTTTCCAAAACCCTTGAAATTTCAATAGAAATATCTTTCACCTAGTTCCCATTCTAATTTATCACCATTTCAGGTAGCAGATTTTATGAACGCAACGGTTCTCCGAAAATTGAAACCTGGTTTTCACTAGCGACGCAAACACTAGCGCATAAAGCATAAGCAGCTTATGCCAAGTGAAAACGAACACTACGCAAGCGAACGCAAGCATAAGCGCAAGCACAAGGAAAACCGGTTTTGATCCTTGCGCTTGTGCTTGCGCTTATGATTATGCTTGCATTAAGCTCGTTTTCATAGTGAAATAAGCGCTCTTGTGCTTGCGCTTATGCTTGCGCTTGCGTCGCTACTGAAAACCAGGTTTGAATTGAATTCAAATCTCGCAAACCTAGTGTTTCGTGATATGTTTGCTGAGTATACCTGATTTTTCCCGGGTCGCTTAAATTCTCTATTCAAACCATGCAAAATTTTTAAGTCCTCAACAGAGAATTTAGTAACATCTTTAATAGACCGGAACACGTTAAAAAAATTAATTGCGACCGACAGAAGAACTGAGGTCGAAAACTGAATATAACTTACGTACCATATGTGTGATTATAGTACTATCATTTGGCAGTGATCATTGGATTTTTTTCTTTGATCGTATCCTCAGTTGAATCATGAATTTCAGTGTAACTTGAGTGCTCCAGCGCGACTCCGATAAATATGAAGGTTTCACCATACTCAAATTTTCTTTTACCAAACATCAGTTCGTCCAGTTTTAAAAGTGCGACAAGTTACGACATGCTACGAGAATGGAGCAAATGTTTCGTTTGTGGCGTTGTACCCACGGTTAATGAATAGTTGTGTAAGTGAATTTTTTTTTTGCATTCGCCATTAAAATCAGCTACGAAAGATGTTTGGAAAGGGATGGAGGAAAGACTGAACCACGCCAAAAAAAATAAACTGAAATTTTTATGCGATCAAAACTAAGCTCAAAAATTCATCAAGGATTTGTGACAGAATTGTCTCCTTGGCTTACGGTTTTGGTCGGCACTGTGAAGAAATGAATCGGCATGAAAACAAAGCGAAAAAAGACAACCGAGCTCATTAATTTAACTGCTGTCAAGATATTTCTTTCCACGAAGCACTTGGCAACATTAAGCCACTGACCTATTTACATGAAGATATGGTTTCCAGTCAGTTTCATTTTGTGTTACTTAAACTGATTTTAATCTCACCCTTTCTTGTCCTTAGGAGGTTTGGACCTAAACGGCTGCCGTTTTTCATGTTTTTGAAAAGAAAAGCTCTGTCCTCTTTGTTGACGAGTTTACTCAAACGTTTATGCCACCAGAGCGTTGCACCGACTGAGCATGCGCTTGAGAGTAAACGTTGCACTGAATTTTTCAGCGATGGATTGTGTTGGTTGTTCACGGCAAATCAGGGAAGCTGATGGGTCCTTTCCTCTTCTAGTTTGTGTTGTGTGTTTAATGTCGCTTAGATGTTCAATAGTCGTCGCCAGAGCTCGCAACCGAAGATAGTTTTCAGCGTAGTCGACTCAAACGTAAGCCATTGTAAACTGAACGGCATTAATGCAAACTGATTTATCCAATCACCTTTCTCGTATTAATCGGTTGAAGCATGTATCGGTAGAGTGAGATGAGTTGAGGAAGGAACACTCAATCGGTCCAGTCCAGCCGATAAGACTTCTTACAGAAAATGAGTCTGATTCAACGTCTGCCCAAAATCCGCATTTGAATGAAATGCCGTGAGCTACTCGACCTGATTGGTCTTCCAGACTCCAATGTAGAAGGCAGTCGTCCGTTAAATTTTCCGCAGAAATGAAACTTGCTTGCCCTAAATCGTACGCTTTTTGTAGTTGGAATATGAAGTTTCTTGTAATCTTCTACGGTCATCTTCTGCCTCAGGCATAAGAAAATCTCGTAGAACAAGAAAATGTACAAACACCAACCATTAGCGCATCGAGATTTTCCATTTCTTTCAACTCAATTCGCAAACGAGAGGTCTATCGCTGTGTGGATAAACTAGCATCCATTTTTGTTCGAGCTCTTGAAAAGATTATAGGTGAATTAAAATCAGAATCTGGGCGAATTCTTTGTCCAATTACGAGAAACCTCAGCGACATTTTATAGAGCAATTACTGTCGATCCATTGAGCAGTTTGCCATTCTTATTTATACTTTCACCTGCCTGCGTGCAGCACGCTTTGGAAAGAAACCTAAGGCCATCAAAATTTTCATTTATTAAAAATGCGTGTGAAAGAAACGAAGATAAGGCGGAAAGATGTTTTCATTAAAAACAGCCTTCGGGACTAAAAGTATTACGTCCTCTATTTCATTTAAAGCAGTATACAGAAAATACGTCTCCCCAATGTAGTGATACTGAGCCGGACACACACGAAAAATACCTAGTATACTGAAATCAGTATTTCCATTAAAAGAAGTGATTAAATATTGATGGTGGTGATAAAAATCTGTGGCCACTCTATTTTTTTATCGTTAAAGTCGTTGCCTGTGGCCTTCAATGTTTTCGCCGCGAGTTTCGTGTCAATGAATTTTAATATTTGTGTAGCTTACTAGTCTGACTACGTTTTTACTTTCTTTTTTCAGTCAAAAACGTTTGCGTGCTTTTTCAACAAAGGAAGGAACGTATAGCAGATAAATGGAATGATCATCAAAACCTTAGTGATATTATGTTGTCAAAAATATTCGATCGTTTCTCCCTCTGCTCTTAAATCACCTCCTATTATCGCGCAAGAAAAACTGAACAGAAAAGATGAAGTGGGGTGATAAGGCATTGAAAATGACGGACAAGTAAAATTGCTGTAGAATAACAGTCATTTTTCTCGGATATTGCTCAGCGTGAGACACTTGTGTGGGAAAATTCAGCTACATACAAGCTGACAGTATAGTGGGAAAATATTGCCATTCCTTTGTCTTCTAAGAAACGCGCTAAAGTTAGTTGAGAAAAAACATAAAAACTTAGCATAATAGTATTTAGTATAGGCTCGTGTGCTCGCACTAACAGTTAAAAGAGGTGGATTTCGGTGAATCGTTTTACACTATACTACATCCTCGCGCGTTTTACTATAACACAAGCATAACAAATTAAAAGAAAATGAATGAAGCTAGTAAAGATAAACAACAAATTAGTATTCATCAGATTTTTCAAAAATAGAAAAACGCAGTCTTATCTATTTTATTGCAGTCTAGCCCATTTTGTATCCGCGTCTATGGCCAATTCATTCAGTACTGCAGTGCATCAACTTTATTTAGATCAGACCGTGATGAATCATTGAAGGCACAATGCGCGGTTTGCCTGACAATTTTCAATATAAAATAAAATTAAAATTAAAAAAGGGCTCAGAAATACATTCGCCATACAGATTTTGGCAAAAGTGAGTAGTTTCATGGAGATCTCGCTCAAACTCGAAAATTTACTCCGCAGACGTTTTAATTTCATATTTTTCTTTTTTTTAATTTTTTTTTACAAAGAGCGGGCACTCTCTTGCGCATTGGATCCATGCGACGATCCGAATTTTCGCTGAATTCAGAATGGCGATTACATCAGTGTCAATCTGTTGTTACCATAACAGGAACCCGTACACAGTACTCTCTCTTAGTAGGCCCCATACTAGGTACCTCTCACGCGTCAGTTAAAATATTAGATAGATTTTAGATTACTTTTTCCCGCGGAAACCGGATTTAAGTTCGGGTCCTCTAGACTTCGCATGTGGTGAAAGAAGGCAAGACTTGATTTAAGTGAGCCAGAGCTTCGTTCAGAAACATCGT
>JAEMWC010000174.1:222500-227500 GCA_016490735.1 Pachyseris speciosa | reverse complement strand
CTTTGACAAGTTCAGTCTTTTCTTTGTCCAGTTTTCTCCTTCAGTTTAAAGTACAGAACAATTAAGCCGCCTGAATACTTCGCGACTACATTTTTCTTGGCCTGGCTATTGGAAATTTCCCATAAACTCCCCTTATTCAAGCAGCCAACCCTCGCTTATAAAAACAAGATTTTAAAGGGGCAGTGTCACGCTATTGTACCATCACTTTAAAAAGCTTTTAAAAAACTGCCAATGCATCAGTAGAAACCTTAAAATAATGGCCTAGTTTTGTTGCCAAAGATTGTGCTACTGCATTGACACTATATAAACTCTTGCTTTCCATCAAAGATGACGAGGAAGGAAATGGATTGAAATTTGAAAAAACTTGCAAGTTTTTTCAAAATTTCAAGCTATGCATTGAAAAATCACCAAACAATTTATTATGGTTAGTTCTCTCTGCTAAAATTTCATTGGAATTCATCTCGCTGACTATGCAGGATCATTTTTTGCACGGTGACAGGTAAAAGGCAGTAATTTTGGCAGAATTGAACCAAAAACAGCTAAAATCCCGGTGACAGTGCTCCTTTAATTTTGAGCCTTGCCTTGTATTGACAACTTAAGATCGGTTCAGTCAGTCAGATAAAGAGGCTCTTTTCGTATAGCGCAATTCAGTCGTCGAGGAAAGCTCCTCATCGCCCTCCTGGCGGACGATTGATAAAAATCCGATGAACGGTTCGCTCTCTGGAGTCTTGCCGATATCTTATTTATTGTTTATATCGACCTGAAAAAAATTATCCTTTAACCCCTACACACTCCCTAGATTGAGAAATTGTCAATACGTCTTTATTTTCCGAGTCAGCAGATAAAACCCAGGGAGTTACGATCCACAGAAAATGAATTTTGTTGTGGTGCTTCAGTTTATTCCAATTATTGCAGCGTACTGGCAAATCCCGCTCGTTTTATAACATTCTATTTTGAGTAATGCGCGTGCCTGAACAATCGATCATTTTATTATCTCCCACTGATGGAAATTCTTGGAAGGAAATTGGATTAACCCGAGATAGGAAGAGATTACTTCAAGTATCAACAATGGAAAAATGCGCTTTAGTATCCGGGGTTATCATAGCAAGGCCTGAAAACATTCCTGCCACTAAAAACAGGGGCACCCAACAGCAAGTTTCGGTAGATATCTGTTCGGTGGAGGGTAATTCGCCCTGTGCTTTCGGCGTCGATGTAAGAGTGATCTCGGATTTTCGTAGCTAAAACGTGGCCTAAAAGATTCGCAATTGGGAAATCATAGCCCCTGAGGCTTTCGAAAAGGTCATAATTGCTGTTTTTGGCAGTCAAAAACGTCGACTAGCATTTTCGGAAAGAAAATAGTTCCCTAGAAAGTTCTTGGCAAGTTCATTTCGGCTTACATTTTCTCAATGGAAGATTTTATTCCCTAACATTTTCGGGCAGTTACAATTTCAGCTAGGGAATCCGAACAGATGAACTTCTTCTAGCTTTTGGAAACATCACTTTAAACAGACTTCAAACACCATAAGATACTTAAAATGCCTTTCTTCAGCTTTTGGTTAATTTGGCTCGTTGGGTGTCCCTGCTAAAAATAGTGAAGAAAAACCCAAGGGAGATTTCATTGCTTGCCTGGACAAATAAAGAGATCTTTGCGTGATCAGTGCGTTCTCTTCTCTGGGATCCTGGCTTCTGGCCAGCTTCCCAGCTCGTTTCGAATGAAATTCTACCCTGGGGGAAGGGGAGCACTCCTTATAATGGCCTATACGGGGAGGCTCCGCCCGCAGGAGGTACCTTTTTCACGCTTCAGGTATATGAAAGGGTGGGGCAATCTGTCATTTAGGTATTTGAAAGGGCCTTTCATAAAAACATTTCCAACACATATACCCAGGAGCCCCTGACATACCTTATGACTGTACTGTTTCAATGGAAGGTATACGAAAGTGGTTCCATTTGTCTGATGTAAGGTATACGAAAGGAGTACCTTTTCTGTCAAAAATGGTATATAAAAGGGTAAGGGGTCGGACCTCAGCGCGGAGAATCCCCGTATTAATTTTTTTTTTAGTAATCCCCGGGAATTCTACCTTCTCAAAGCTCCTGACCGTCTTCAAAATATTGTTAGTGGCGTTACAAATTAGCTTACATGAAATTATCTTTACAATGGGCATAATCATTACTTTTTAAGTTTGGTGGCTTTATGTCACAGCAAGTGTCGAAGTAAAGTGTGGGCAAACTTTGAAGAACATCGAATACAAATACTGTATGCGAGTTTAATTAGGTTGCATGGGCGAAATTGTCAGGAGGGATACGCCTGGAAGGAGGGGAGTAGAATTTTGCAAGTGGAGAAGCAGGGAGGATCTGAATGAATCCTTCATAAAGCTAACCCGTAGGCATCTTATTTTCGAGTAACGGGAAAAGAAAAATTGCGGAGAGGTCTCGTTCCATCCCTATCTCGTTCCCAGGGCTTTTCCCTCCCTTGGGGGCGGGGTACGCCCAAGTGAAGGAAAAGCCCTGGAAACGACCGAACGAGGTTGGTTCCACCCAAGTCCCACCCCTACCCCGCTCAACCCATACTCCCCTCCCCCACTAGTCTCAGTCAAGAGCTTGAGTGCAGGCATAAAGCCTATGCAATTTGCATCAATACAAAGGTAGCTATACAATTCCATCCATAAACACTCTTTGACAGCTGCCCTTTGCTGTCTTCGCCACTTTCAAGCTACAATTGCTGTCCCCAATTTTTTTTTGGAGGGGGGGAGGGGCAGCCCAATTTTTTTTGGAGGGGGAGGGGAGGGGGAGGAGGCATGAGTTTTGGGGAATCTTGCAGACTTGTGACACTTCTAGAATAGAATTTCTGTATCGGATCATCTTAATGATTAAGTCGTCTTTGTGAATTTCCCTCACATCTCGGTACAGCGCTATGGCCCTATGGCGCTATTTCTCAGTTATAATAGGCCTCGAAGTGTTACCATTACAGCGCGAGCACCTGATACACTGCATAACAAGTGTTTTTCTCGCTCTTTGATCGGGCGAAACCTGGGATGAGGGCAAAAACTGGGAGGAGGGGAAGGAGGAGGGGGGGGGTGGGGTGGAGGTTTGCTCCCTCTGTCTCTTTCTGCTCGATCAGAGAAGAACGTTTACCTTGAAAACCCGTCGGAAACGCTTGATACGACAGAACAGCGATAGAGCCAAACAACTTATTTATAAATTCGTAACTTACCCTTGGAAGCCGAAAACATGAAAATAAATTGTATGTTGAATATCGCGCATGCGAACCTCGCCTGAATGATTAGCTTTTTATAATGCCATGAAATGCCACAGCAAGGTCTAGCAGTCTTAAAGTAGTTCTGAACAACATTGAACCAATGTCTTCTTCGATGCCGGTGCGGCGCTCTGCTGCTGTTACTGAGCGAGTATCGTTATACCGGATGGTAGATGGTGGGCTTGCGTTGAAGTGAGTCCACCGTGTCTCATAAACCGGAAATTAGCGAGCGCGAGTGGTAAAGATGTCAATTGGTTACACAGCTTACAGTTGATGAAAACTTCTTACATTCGCAATTATAAAGGAGCTTCATCGAGGCGATTAGGCAGTCTGCGCTCGATTGCGAAGGAAATTCTTGTTATCGAGTCAAACTGACTGAATCCAACTAAATAAATTTGCATTATGCTTCTGTTGTGTTGTTTAATAATTGTATAATATATTATTATTTATTTAATCTATTATTATTTATTTAATATTATTTATTTAATTGTTTCAGTGTCACCTTGTCTGTTGCATTTTGCGACATGGGTGACACGGGCTTTCAAACGTTTTGTCACTGGCCGATTTTGTTATTAAAAATAATGTCAACAAAGCGGAATATTCATTCAGTAAATTTCTTTTGTCTTATCAAGGACCGACTCTTTTGTAATGTCACTATTAAGCCATTTTTGACAGAAACGAATATACCTCAATCAGAAGCCACTTAGTGTTTTGCATTTTAAAAACCTAAGCTGCAAACGTGCCAAATAGTAAAGTTAGTAATCTGCTAACAGCGTGAATAAGTTATATTCAGCTTTTAATACACCCCTTTGTCTCATCTGCGAAAGTTTTGGAATCGATATGTCACAATAGCATGGCTCTTGATGGCAACTCATGAATTCATACTGTCAGAGGTGTTGTCGCCTGTTCACTCAAGTGTGCCATGTGATAATTCATTCACGCTCTATTGTGGCGAAGTCTTCGTGCAGAGGTAAATCAGTTCGTTCGGTTTTTCCACCGAATCGTCGAACCAACTCTTCTGGGCGTTTTCTGGCGTGTGGACTAACAATTATTTGTTCTACGTCTGCAGCTAAGTTGGCACGCAATGTGCTAACGAGCCGAAACGAGGATTCATACGCGCTGAATGCGTGGAGCGCCTGGTTTGGCGATACAGAGCTTGTGGCCGTTTTCATTCGCTTAGTAAGTCCACTTTTTTAAAAATGGCCAGTCATTTTAATTCTTGAGTAACAGAGAGAAAGCTATTTAGTTATGCCGACGTTATTTACTTTAATTTGAATGCGTTAACGTCGGCTATGAAGCTTGAATTGAGGAGGAAGTCGGCGGCATGCGTGATTAGAAGACAGCTCACTCGGTTGTTGCGCACGTTGTTCGTAATAACATCGCTTTGTTTCTCACGATTTATCGTCAGTGAAGAAACGATGTTCCTGCTCTTTCTTAAACATCCTGATTACCACTTTTTCGCTCCGCAGGAACGAAAGAATTCCGTACAAGAAGAAGGCCCCCCCATCACGTCTGGCACAACACGACCCTGTACGTGTGGTGATGTTGGACGAAGCTTTGTGAATGCTGAAGAACAACACTCAGGACACTAGCAATGCCTGACTTATCTCTCAGCAATCGTAATGGAAAATTTCTCGTCTTACTTCTTTTGGAAATCTCTGGATTTTCTGCGCAACAATTTAAAGGTAGGTGGTGAACAGAGAAGTGGAAGGTGGAGGAAACAGTTAGAGATGTACTGTAAACATAA
>JAEMWC010000174.1:215000-217500 GCA_016490735.1 Pachyseris speciosa | reverse complement strand
CATTCGGTGAAATGTCAAACTCGATAGCGACCCGGAAACATGATTTATGCGTAAGTAATTAGGTACGAATGTGGTAAAAATAAAACAATTTCAAAGTACAAAAGCGGAAAGCCTCGATCAGTGAAGAAGCACTTTTTGAGCTCGTGTTTTTTTGTTTTGAGACAGTTATGCAAGATGCTTTTTCGGGTTAGTTCATTTGGCACTGAAACAAGAGTCATTTTGTAGGGAATTCGAATATTACCTTATGGAATTTTAGCTAGTAGATCATAGGAAGTCCACACAAGCTATTCCTTAGACCTAAATGGAGTTCACGCAATAAATAGATATGTTTTGGGGTGCATCTGTTCGGTAATAAATCACAGATGGTGTCAAAATGCAGTAAAAAAAATGGCTGTCGGACTGTGACGTTTCGAAGATTTTTTGCAATCACGCATTTTGTACGTACGTCGAAAAAAACCGGTTTTTTAGCCCGGATTTCGATTGTTCACTCACCAGTGACTCATGAGAGTGACGGCTTCTCTCTCGTGGGTGAGTGATCGAGAAGACGGCTAAAAGTCCGGCCATTTCGTTTCCTGCATTTTGTGCTTGTCAACGAGTTCAACAATACTTTTTGCTACGCTTTGTCATGCTTAGTCTGGGATAAAATCGACAACACTTTTAAAAATTGTCCGCCATTTCTTGATTACATAAGCTTTATTTAAACCCGATATCAATTCATTTTTTGGGAAACAAGAACAAGAGAAAATGATATAGGTAAGGATCGCCGGGTAAAATACTGAATACTGAATACTGAATGGACATATGTATCCACAGATAAAATTTAACGCAGTGTTTTTTGGAACTTGATTAGGCGGAAGTTTAGTTGATAGAACGTGGCAATGTAGCGATGCAGAATATGAATGTGGGTGTGGTAGGAACTATAAGGGAGGATGGAATAAACCTCGTGTAAACATATTACTATTATGCAACTAATAGTGTGCGATACAAACTCCAGTAACATCAAAAGAACCATCGTCAAAATATACGAGGGGAGTATGATCCGACGCTTACGAAAGCAGCGTCAACTGAAGGTAGAAAATATCGAATAATGGTACAGAAACGGTCTACCTATAACGACCAAGTGAGGAAAAGGATTACCAGAAACACGCATTGAAAAGCCTTTCGGGGCTTGAAAATTGCATAGAATGAAACACATGTCACGCATTTTATACTTGTTAATTTTATGAAAATTACGTAAAACAAAAATCTCTCATTTTATACTTGTTAATTAATAATCAAAATTTCGTAAAACAGAAACGCGTGCAACGAAAACGTCATTTCAAAATGTGACATCTCGTTATAGTAACTCTTGCGCGATTTGTCCAACTAGTTACGTTCGACGAAGGAGAACGCAACCCCTAATCTTGTGTTCGGTAACCTGTGGCACCTCTATGCGTAAGGTACCTGTGCGTAAAGCCACGACGATTTGAGATTCGTTGAATTCCTAAAATTCCTATGGTTACTAAAATTGCGCCCCCACAATTTTTGTTTTGCAGGGGCTTTTATGTAAAACGCGCAGTCTCAGTCTTTACAGCCTCGGCTTCGTGTAGGAATGACTCGTTTTGGTTTTGGTTGTTGATGTTTCCAGAAAATATTCATCCCCCTACCACGGAGGGAATTTCGTTTAAGGTCCTTCCTCCAGTAAACTTCCAGTGGTTTTTGCTGCTGTCACGAACATCTTCAGTCAATTTTAATTGCACTAAAGACTTGTTTTTAAAATAGCAGGAGTTCATTCGGCAAAAGTTGCAGTACAAAATATTAGAACTGCGTAGTCCGTGCGCGGGAATGTAATTCAATATTCTATTTCTGGAGAGACTTCGCGGGAATCGCAGCTTCAGTAAATGACGAAATATTTTCGTTGGTTTTAAAAGGATTTTACTGTAGTAAATAAATCAACAGCGTTGCAAATACTTAGCGGATTAGCTTAATTGGTTTTTCTTGTTTCTCGGTCCTTGATTCTCGTTTCTCAATCCTCGATACGCTTAAGGCTTACCATTCGCGTGTTCCCTTCTCGCATATCCCTGCACTTCTAATACAAAGCGCTTTCAAGAAAATTGTAAATAGTTTTCTTTCGTTTGTTTTTCACTGTTGTGTTTAAAATAATAAGGCCAACAGTTATTTGCGTTTTGAGAACGTTCGATCAACCGTCTGAAAAAAAAAAAACTAACCATTCAACCCACCTCCCCTCCGGAATTTTCCAATTCCCTCCGTGGTGGGGGTATGGATATATTCTGGAAACACACAATGGTGAATTAGGCTGTTGACAATTGTTGACATAATCATGGCTTTGGCAGAATTGCGGAGTTGTTGAAAACTTTGGTATTTGGTGCTCTAGACATTTTTCGAGGCAAGTGAAATGAGTACTTCTTTCAAATGAGATACTTTGAAAGGCATCATAGTAATAGAAGTATGAAGGAAATGTTCACATTTTTCCTTTGTAGCATTGACATTCCTTCAAGGC
>JAEMWC010000174.1:200000-210000 GCA_016490735.1 Pachyseris speciosa | reverse complement strand
CATTTCTCGCCCGGCAATAACGAATATTTGTGGAGCATCAAAGTGGAGCAAAAATCTTTGGTTTCTATATGATAACCACAGGAAAAGTATATAATAAACGTAGAAAATGTTAGTCCGAGATAGGTAACGGCTGTGCAATCTGTTCAGATATACTTGCTGTATTTTTTGCAGCTCCTCCTGAAGTTAGGGAGACCTCAGGACGAAGGCGGGTTATACCTGTCGGCCAAGAGCAAGTCAAGCTGCAGTGCAATGTGAAAAACGCCCAACTTTACACTTGGTACAAAAATGGCGTACGAATCAGGGAACCATTTCCTGCGCGTTACAGTGTTAGGATGTTTAGGTATCTTAAAATAACCTTTGTCGAGAAATCCGACAGTGGAATGTTCCTTTGCGTAACATCAAACAACGCTGGGAGTACAAATTACACAGTTGAACTGTTGATTGAAGGTATAGATGTTGTTGTTGTTATTGTTGTTGTTATTGTGCGTATGTTTTGTTGTTGTTTTCTGTCCCTCGGCTGGTACCGGTATACCAAGAAACACTAAAACTACTCTTAAATGGCATCTGGCCAATACCAGCAAAAGCAAAGAAAGGAGTGCATCGAACAAAGATCCAATCGTGACATACTGCCCTTACGTTTGAATGTTTCAGCGCCAAATGACCATGTACAAAGTCCTAATTAAGAAGAGCACGGTTCTCTTTCTGGGATTTAGCGTCGCCTTGGTACTGAGTGTATTTTCTTTGGTAATTAGGCTACACTGTGTAATTTCCGCGCGTTGCAATGCCAAAGAAACATGATCAGATAAAGTGAACATGTGTTCCTACCATGACATATGCTTTGACAACGACATGGTTGCGAAAGAACCCGAACCTGAGCTGTGTGCCAACTAATTTGTTACGTAATTGCGTTCTCCTATCCGTTCACGTCACAAAATGATTAAGAAAGGGGGCCAGGTAAATATCACTGAGACATGATTCGTGAGGTGCCAAGCTATAGTGAGAAAACAAGAATTTCCGTGTCCCTACCTCAATCAGCCTCGCAATCGTTGCTCGTACATGTAAGCTCGCACACGTAGGGTCACATTAAGTACGTTCATTCCCGATTTTCTCTCGGCAAAAACATGAAAGAAGAACCCGGAAAGGGAAATAGGCGACTGAGAACAGGCATCTCGTAGACTTTATTGCGACTAGACTTAGGTAGATGAGACCTGATGCTTGCTTAAGGCACTCAATCTTGGTTTTCTTGTCTTTGTTTCAGACCCAACAGTTTCGCCTACGAACATCACAGGTATATAAAATAATTAGTGGTAGACTGGAAACTTTGGTTTCTCGCTGCCCCCTATTGTCCTTTTTCATAATTTGATACCAAGACCATCACAGAAAAGGGTGACATCGGTGCATGAATTTTCAGTTAAGCAAACAAACAATCTTTTTTTTCTCAGATTGGTCTTTGTTTGTTGATGGCTTCAAAATCCAAAAGCCAGTGGAGGCAGCTAACCAACACTAATCCACATGCTTCAATTTTTGCCATCTGTAAACTCTTTGTTCTTTACAAGTGTATGATATTTAAAAAGTTCATGACTAGCTAAGTCTGAAAGTGAAAAGTCAAAACGATGCAAATGGAAAGAACTCCTCAATCTCTATGTAAGTGTTTTAACTAATTTGTCTTTATCCCTACGGACTTATTGGTATTAGGGAGCTTAAGCAACGAGGACGACGACGACAGCGAGCATGTCACAAAACAATAGGCTTAATGAGCAAAAACAATGGCTCTGCACGTGCGTTTTACATTTTGGTACATTTCTTTGCCGTCCTCTGCAAACCAACGACGTGAAATGACCAAATTTTATGTTTTCTCGAGAACGTGAACGCATGACGGTAGGTTTTTCTTTCTATTTCTTAACATTGACGTCGTTCATAGCAATTTAGTCCCCGGGCAGTTGGCCAGCATGTTTTAAGTTCAGCAATTTGGAATAATCATGAAAGAGTTACAAAAACGAGAAGTTATATTTCGAAATAACGTTTTCGTTGCCGTCGTCGTCGTCGTTGCTTAAGCTCCCTATTATCATTTTTTGCACAACTGTGCTAATGCGCCGGCATACAAATTTTTCCATTACTTTGACCATCAGTAATTACAGTACCCACTCTGTCGGTGAATATGACTATAAGATAAGTTTCACTGGGCTGGATATCCATGATAAAGGAATGTACGTGTGCAACGTGTCAAACGCGTATGGATGGTTGAGCTACGAGTACACAATTTCTGTGGAAGGTAGGTTTAGCAGTGAATCTCAGTTGGGGCTTCGATTTTTATTTAGTTTATGGCTGTGTTTCTACAAACGATTCTTAACACAAGAACGTCGGTAACAAAGTGCGGAGAGGAAACCAAAGAAAGCAATTTGCTGAGGCAACAATTTGCAATTTTTTTTTATCAGTCTTAGTGATGCGAATATCGATAATAATAGTAATAATAATAATAATAATAATAATAATAATAAGAAGAAGAAGAAGAAGAAGAAGAAGAAGAAGAAGAAGAAGAAGAAGAAGAAGAACTTTATTTTTGTGTCAAAGTACTTTAGCATACCTGCTAACTGGAGACACAATAACAAATCTCAAATTAAATCAAATGTTGGTTTTTGGGGAGAGGGGAATTCCGGAGTACCCGGAGAAAAGCCTCTCGGAGCAGAGTAGAGAACCAACAAACTCAGCCCACATATGACAGCGATAAATGGATGTTTAGTCAATTGCTAGGTTTTTCAACTACTTAAATCACAACTTAACAGTTATTGACTGGAACGGAGTAAATATTTGTTCTGTTCATATGAATGCTGATGCCTCAGGGTGTCAAGTTCCTGTCTTTTCCTATTTTCTCCTATTTTTTTTTCAAGATTTTGTTAGAGCTGTACTCAGTGCGCAGACCCATTTTGAAATACCCGAAAAAAAGTCATCTCTAAAATTGGCAAATCGCAATAAAACCGGAAAAACTTATGCAAAACAAGACTAGTTTTGGATGATTTTCCTCTGAGACTCGTGCCCAGTCCTTCTCAGTGGTTGTTTTATCGTGCACAAATTACATCGTAAGATTATAGTGGTATTCGGCCCACTATCGGCGGAAGTAACATCTTGATATCAAACCAGAAAGGCCTTAGTATATTTGACTGATCCTGTAAAACAGAGGCTGGATATTCTTGGCATTCGAGCATGCTATATAGCCACTGTATACCACCCACCGTCCAGTAGCATTTATTGCATATATCGACATTAAATATCGGTATATACAATGTACTCTACTGGGCAATTAATGATCTGTTACAAGATGAGACATGTTTTAAGTGCGTTGATATGTGCTCTGATGTAAGCGTAATTATTCATTCATTCGTTCGTGTGCTTAATTACGCATTTATTCTTATTTGATTACGACCTAATCTGTGTTTATTTTTTTTATTTATTTTTTTACTATTTCTCGTATTTTTTTGCAGAGAAAATCTTTAGCGAACCACAAATATATTTTATATGGCATCAAGATAGGCCAGTCTACGTCGGGGAAGACGTAGAAATCTACTGCAAAGTCCTAACCAAGGATCCCAAAACAAAATACCGCTGGTATTATAGTGATTCGGGTGTCCCGGATGAAGACAACCTGGGTTCCCTCATTGATATGAGTCGGTATAAACAACCACCGTATGTCGTAGAAGACGAGTTGGCTATGGGAAAAACGAGGTTTACACTGAAGTTAGAAAACTTGACCATCGAACAGTCTGGCCACTATGGCTGTCAGGTCGAGAATGTTGTGGGTAATGGATCACGTCAGACCACCCTTACTGTTACACACTGGCCTGTTATTCCAGTGACAACAGTGACAACAGGTACGCCATTGATTTCTTGAAAGGAGTCTCGGTTCGTCTGGGAAGAACTCTTTAGCACCGGAGTGCCCTGAATTGGATTAAAACTTCAGAATTGGGATAAATTATCCTAAATGTGGCATAATTTAAATACAAGTTAAATAGACGGTTGGAAAAATTTATTCAGACTTTCGAATGAAGTTTAACTGAAACGTTGGCATAAATTATGCAACGTTTAGAGTAAATAATCCAAAACTTCTAATATAGATAACTTATTCAAATTTTGGAAACAATTATTCAGATGTTGAAATTAATGAAATAAAGTGTAAAAAAAATTCGAAATGCTAATAATAACCCACTGAAGTACGTTAATATTAACATAAGTCATGTATAAACATTTTGTCGCTGTTTGAAACAAACAAAAAACACGAAAATAAGAAAAAGGCGAAACAGAACTGAGACGAAGTCAAATCCCGCCCTAAGAGATCTCTAGACGTTTAGCATGAAATATGTCTGTAATTTCATACTTTAACAAGTCAGTTGTCATTAGCATAGCCGATCATTCCGGCTTGTCTTCATCTGATGTAATCTTAATTCGCGCAGGGAGAGGGAGTTATGACAGGGGAGGGGCAGGAAGGGGCTTCGTGCAAATAAGTCCTCCCGAGGGAGGAGGGGCGTACTGGAAAGGGGTGATGGTGATGCTCGAAAACTGCCCTGAAATTGTTTTGAACTCGACTCCGTCACGATCACTGCGGTCATTCCTCTGTGATTTCCTTTCAGCAAAAATTTGATTGAAGAACCTGGCAAGGAAAATTGGCGGCTGAGTTTAAAATAAGATAGGGGAAGAGGGTCTGCCCGTACTGAGCCTATCACATTGACTACTGGAGCAGATGAGACCTGATGCTTGCTAAAGAGGCTCAATCTTGGTTTTGTCTTCTTTGTTTCAGAACCGACGGTTTCGCCTACTAACATCACAGGAGGTATAGAAACTTAGTAGTGGTACAATTTGTCTCGCACATCCCCCTGTACATGTAGTCCTTTTTCACAGTATCGGGGCACGATAATTCGTTTATTATCAAAAAGTATGAATTTATCAATAATTCGATTTGCACGTACTTTTAGCTGTATTTATTTTACAGCTTTTCGATTTTGTGGAATGCAGTAATATAATTTGCTGACTTCTAAAGCGGTAAGTTAATTTCCTCAAACAGCCCCTCAGTTGCCTTATTGATGGACTTGCAAACAACTAAAATGAGATAGCTCATTGTCATTCCATGCCGTCCTGTGCTTGACTTTCACAATTTCGAGAAGTCTGGCGGGCTATACATTTGCTACAAGCAGCATAAATTCGCTTGATTTTGTCTACGGACCTTCAATACTCAGGCCTTCACTGTTATTCCTCTTGTACAGATACAAAAGAAAAAAATGGTGGTGGAAATGAAAAGCGCGAAAATGAGCAAAGTTGGATTAACAGTATCCAGTACCCTGGTGCTGTAATTGGAATGTTGGTGGCCGCGCTTTTTATCGTCATGTTAGTTACTGCTTGGTCTTGCTGGCAAAGGAAGAAATCGCGAGCCTCCAGGGCGAGAGGCCGCCCTGATATTGATTCCATTCATCCAAGATACCAAGTAAAGAATGAATACGTTGTGTTGCCAGACTTTAACCGAGGTTGAACACATTCAGGGAACCACAAAAGGATAAAACCAAACCAGTGAATAGTGCTTTGCGATTGGATAATCACACTCAATCCGGATATTTTATAATTATTCAACACAGAAGTAAAGTTTGATAGTGGATTAGGGAGCCCAAGCAATTTGGTATATTTTATGTGCGGTCCTCTTCAAAACAACACACGCGAGGTTTTGTCGAGAACGTGAGCTCATGACGGTAATTTTTCTTTCTCTTTCCTCGCTTGAACTCCGTTCATAGTAATTAAGTCTTTGGATAGTTCGTCCAGGTTTTACAAGTTGAGCAAGTTACATAAATCGCGTGTTGTTTCAAACACAGTTTCGTTGCCTTGGTCGCCGTCTTCTTTGCTTAAGCTCCTTATTCACAGAGGTGGAGGTGGATATTGATAGCGATGGACTGATATTGACTCAGCCACGAAGCGGTGTCGTTGATATCTACTGGTATCCATCGGCACGAAGGTTAATAATTGTCTTCGATGGTAGCCATCTCCTTTTTGATGTCACGCTTTGTTTCTGGTAAAAAAAGTAAAAAAGAAAAAAAAGAATCATCTCGCGAAATCGAGGGCAATGCCGGAATGTGCATGACTGACAAATACTATTCGCTGGTTTGGTATGTACTTAAAGGATTTTTCACCGAAGTGGAGGTGAACAGGATTATTTCTTGTTAGATATCTGCCGTAATCTGGATGTCAAGTTTTGTGTAAGAAATTAGCTCTTTTGGAATTAAGGGGGCTATGTCACGAAATTTTGAAATGAATTTAACAAGTCACATGCAAGGTTCAGTTTATTCACACTTATTCAAACATATATAATATTAGCGTACAAGAATAGTAAAAGAAAAGTAAAAGAGAAACAAAGCTAGCTTACATGTGCATTATGCATTAATTTGGAATAGTGCGTAGTTGCCAAACGAGCAGAGCTTTCGAGTTGGTCACTACCATAGCGCAGTTACTAGTGAAGGGCGGTTATTTACAGAATATACATTATTAGGTGATCACTAATTAAGGCAGATAAATAGGTAAAATAAATAAATAGATAAATTAATTAATAGAGCTAGATAATAATTGAAATTGATTTAGACTGTTTAGTAACAGAAGTTTGTATTGTTTTTTGAAAGTATTTAGGGACAGACACTTCACTTCAATGGGTATTGCCTCCTAGATATGTGATGCCACTACACTGACCCTTGCAAGGCCATAATTAGATGATCTAGAAGGTGGCCTATACAGGTTCTGATTAGTGGCTGATATCTCGTATTATAATTATGAACTGCAGAAGCGAGTTGAACCAAATCATAGAGAGCAGGAGGTGTTTCATTTTTGTGGAATTGAATTTTATACACAAGGGAGGCAATTTTTTATTTTAAAATGTTCTCTAATTTTAATGTTTCAGTGTACAAAACTACTCTGCATATAAATAAGTACTTGGCTACAGATTGTCTAGATAGAAAAGGATTTCAACATTTACTTAAAAAAAGCGGGCCCCATTTTTCAAGTTTCAGCCTTCGCGTCCAGTAAGAACCATCAAAAACTGATTATGCTTTGCTCTCCTTTCAAAAATGAGCTTTGGCCGGCCTTTTTCTGTTGGAGCTCTAAGACCACTTTATGCATAATTTAAGTGTAATTCTTAGTCTTGATTTTCCCCAAAGTTTGGCCTAAAAGCGAAACATTATCCATGACATAGCCCAATAAGTCAGAATATTGCTAGCTAGCGCTTCGATTGTCTTAAATGTTTGCCTGGAGGAGTTTGCAAATCGGGAACGATAACATCCGTTTTGAAGCAATACTTAGAATTGACTGTTAGTACAAGAACGCCTAATCGTAGGTTAGCGTGAATTGCGCGTAGAAAACATATATATTTTTTTGTGGTAGAAAATGTTGCTCATTACTCTTTTGCTTGGCTCGATCTGGTGGTGCGCTTCGGTGAAGCAGTAGAGGCCGGAGTAAATGTTTGTAATAAATCAGCATGCATGCATGTTTTTATATTACTGTAGTCTCGAATCACTTCCACATAAGCCGGATTTAACTCAGCTACTTAAGCTCAAGTGAAGTTCAGCGTTTGCTCCAACTTTTAAAAGTTCTACACGGAGACTGACTGCATTTGGATTGCCACCGGTTGGGCCCAGCATTTTTCATGGCTTGCGCACTGGTGGAAAACTGTCAGCTACTGCCGAGTACCGACTTTGAGTCAAATGCCGAACCTAGTAGAGTGGAATAATGTTTTGAGGTTTGTTTTGTTTTACAGTGTGGTGAAAAAGAACTTGCTAGCAGTATCACTAACTGAATAGAGAAGTGGGTTTGGTTATTAAGGCGACTGGTGGCTTGCGGCTCTCATCGCCGGACAATCGCCGGCCGGTTGGCAGACTGCGACTGTCAAGATATTCCCTCTGGCTAACATTTCTACTGCAATTACCAAGCGTAGTGTTTTTTAAATGGAGGTGGGGCGGGCAGGCAAACAGTAATTCGCTATTGCTTAAATTGCATGTGCTGTACTATGCCTTGCTGTGGGTCACTGAAAGAATTAAGGCCAATTCCCTAAACGGAACCTTGAGGTCTCTCTTCGCGTAAACACTCCCACGAACAAGAACAAACGAGGGAAAACTGAGAACCGGGTAAGAGTTTGGATTACACTATTTCCCTTCTGGAACTAAATCCCTAATAAAATCCCGGCTTATATAGCCACCTCCACTCAAGCCATTAAGCTCGACATACTCTAGGCGACAAGTAGCGGGAACAAGTCGCAAGGACAAAATAACAAATTTTCAGCGTCACCTCGTTTGCACCGTCAATCAAGCTGTCCCCGCATCTATGTGACTCAATCGTGACAAACGATCTCCTCAACTGTCATATCAAGCACCTTTCATAGCGTGATAATAAAGTAGTAATTGACGAGGCCATGTTGGGGGACGCCGAGGTAACAACGACTAAAGTAGAAGATGAGATGATACGTCTTCAATGAGCTGTGTTACATCATTTATAACTTTCGCTTTACAGCCGAAGATGGCAAAATCATAAAATATCGTGCACTTATCACATTGTGAGCCAGATTATTTCGAGTTGCCTTGATCAGCCACTCAGTTCCACTAGTTTGTCAGCGTAAGCATCATGTTAGAGGTAAAACTAAGGAATAACAATTCTACTTTTTTAAATTCGCTATGACACATACAGTTTTGAGTTAACTTGAACGACTATCTAAAGCCTTAAAACAGTAAAGGAAATTGGAGAAATTACGTTTTAAAGCTTTACGGAAAATTTCTCGTCGGGTGTCCCTGACACATGCAGGGGAAACGCAAGTTTTTAAAAGAATGGAATTTTGATAATGGCTCGGTCTCCAAATTTATATTATAGCACCTTTGAGCTGATTTGTTAGATGTCTCAAAGAGCGAGTTGTATAAATGCTTTGATTTCACTGAGTATTAATGATTTTTGAATTTCTCCCCCATTTTATTTTGCCCTTATTACACATAGCGTAAACCGGTCAACTGGGACTTGATAAAACAGTGCTTTCATTAGAATCGTTACCGCGTGTTCCGTTCCTTATATGTACATGTCAATACCACTCTTAAATAAGTACCACACTTTACTGATGAGTTCAAGACTCGTTTAAACGTGAACGTGCCAAATATAAATATTTTATTTATTTAGTAACTTCCATTTAGTGAAAACAAAAAGGCACTAAATGAGGGACTAACGTACGGACTCGAAGTCCCAGCGAGGTCAGCCCCCAAATACAAATTAATTGAGTAAAATTGACTATAGCACAAGCTAAAATAAAATTAAAATACTAAGAGATAATATAAGTTAATACTAGCTGATCATGAAGTTTCTCCTGCGAGTGTGCTCAAATGTTTAAAGTGGGATCAGGCTCAAAATTCAGTTTCTATAGTAACAACATGCACAGCACTACTACGGACAGCCACAGCGTATTACGAACAAGCACAGCGTACCACGTACAGACAGCTTATTACGAACAGGTACAGCGTACAACAAGAACAGATACAGTATACTATGAACAGGCACAGCGTTTTACTAACAAGCACAGTATACAACGAACAGGCGCAGCTAGACTATAATTACGAACAGGGCCAGCGTATTACTAGCCTCCTTCGCAGACGTCTTTGGGCTCGTCACGCGTTCCTTCCCCACGAACGTCTGCTGAACTGAACACTGCCACTTCCGTTCGCCGGCGGTTAGCCAATCATAGTTCGTTTTCCAATTTGTGGAAAGTAGGACTTCGACCCCGGGATTATTTTCCCAGACGATGCACGTGAATCGTTTGCCGGAAATTACTTCACGGGTGTCGATTTCCATTCTTACGCAGCTCGTTATTGGTTTCTTCAAAACAAAGGCTAACCACCGGCGAACGGAAGTGGCAGTTCAGTTCAGCAGACGTTCGTGGGGAAGGAACGCGTGACAAACCCAAAGACGTCTGCGAAGGAGGCTAGCGTATTACGAACAGGCACAGTTTTAT
>JAEMWC010000174.1:127500-190000 GCA_016490735.1 Pachyseris speciosa | reverse complement strand
AACACATTAACAACACAAATTCAATTCAATATTCCCCGTAAATGTTCCAACAAATGGCGCTTAATGTCGAGTTTGAGTCCTAACTGTATCAGAACGCGCTAAAATGTCACCATCGGAAAAGCTTAAAATAGCTTCGGCAGTGATCGAAAGTCATCGAAACATCTTCGAGCATGTTCGGTAGTGTTCCGAAGTCTTCTAGAAATCGTCGGATGTCGCCGGACATTTTCGGGCATTCCGGTCATGAGGAGACGAAAATCTCACGCGTTTGACTCGGAAAAAGTTGGCGGGTATATACTCATGCTCTTCTGGTAAGACCAAATTCCTTATTGCATCACCTGAACATCTATCGCCCCACTTCACTGTTTGAAGTTGCCTGTGAAAGAAAGGCACGAGTACTGCCCTAACAACTCCTGGTGCAAGTACAAGACAGGTTCACCAAGCCGCCCACCTTGATGCTGTGTTCAAGAAACACCGCCTTGATCCTACCTATGACCGCCTCAGTGACCCAGCTCTCCTTGCTAGGTGTTTGCCAGGGTACACACAGAACTCAACTGAATCAATTGCTTTAGTGTGGAACATGTGTTCAAAGAGCAGGTAGCATGGAAGGAAGAGAGTTGTAGTGGCAGCATACTCTGCTGCAGCTGCATGACATTTCAGTAATGGGTTTTCAACAAAGGAGCAAGTTACGTTGAAGGCTGGACTCAAGGTGCGAGCCCATGCCAAGGAAGAAATGAAGAGAAGAGACTCAAAGAGGGCAAAACAAGTAGTTAAAAGAACAGAGAAGCAGTAAAAGGTCTACAGGACCTTGAGGAGGCAAGCAAAGCAGAGAAATGAGGAGCTATAGGGTAATAACCAATCATGAAGGCGTTACTTACGAAGCAGGTGCCTTTTTAAAATGACCTTGGGGTGTGCAGTGCACCACCACAGAAGAAAAGAAAGTGCTATATGGCCTCAAAAGTACATAGAGACCACTATTATTGGTGTTTAACACAATAGCGCATGCTAAATAGAAGAATGGTGATGAAAATTGGGGAATACAAACCATTTAAGCTTGGTTTGTACTATTATTGCAAAAGTTTAAAGGCCATTTTCTTAATTATAAAAATGACTTTTTTCATTACTGCCAGCACGGACCCCCGTTTTTTTTTTTCCAATTTAAATTTTATAGTTTTTCATTAAACTTGGCAGTTGTGCTTGCCATACAGTAGGATACAACTAATAATGTGGCGAAATTTTATTTAGTTTAATTCACATGATTTAACAAGCACTTACTGAATTTGAAAGTTTATGCGGTTGCCATGGCAACACAATGCATCGCAACTAAATTTAGCCCCTTTTTGATAAGTTGTTATGTCTAAAATTAACTCATTTGATGAACTTTTCATACGAATAAAATGGGGGGTCGTAAATCAAGGGTAAAACCCAAGTTCCTTCTATCTTGGTCAATTATTAACAAGGAATAAGCTTACTCAGGACATTAACATACAAAGTTTAAAAGGACATAACAATTTGCACCTCTCACCAAAATTTCAACCCTTTTGGGCGAAAGGGTGAATTTTAATGATTTTTTGAAGTTTCCATCCCATTTACTCAAGATTCTGACCAGAATGCCCCTAAGGTGCAATGGTACCCTAGAAAATGTATGAAAATCATGGCTTTTTTTACTAAAAGTGAGTCGCGGGGTGACTGGGTATTGTTATGCATGTATCTTGTCATGTGACCGCTGATCACGTGGCTATACTCGGCTCATTTGAACTCACTCTCTGGTCGGCCGAATCATTTACAGAATTTACCTTGGAATGTGTCAAAATTGCCCTCAATTACTGTGTTTTGGGTCATTTGCTGGTGCCGGAGCTCATCATCAAGGGCTGAGAAGGCTTAAACCTTACCAATTCCAAAGAACTGCTTATTGGCACTGCGAATACAACAAACTTTGCTCAAACGCTTGCTTGAATCTGCTGACAGTTTGTTGTTCGTGGACAAGGGGCCTAAAAGTAGATGTGCCATGTCTCACCGGGCTCCAATCTTCACTGGCGGAAGTTTCATTGAATGCTGAAGGTGCCCGAACAACTTTTGGTGCAGGATTGAAGCCTGGTCTGGTAAATTGTTTCTGAAGAGCCTTTCCCGCTCAAAGATATGTGGAATCTCCCAGGATGCAACAGGGGCAGATTCTTGCTGTTTGGCTGCTTGGTTGAGGTTGCTGATAAACAGGGAGTTGAGAGAGCTATTGTTTGCCTTTTTTCCTCAAACTTCCTCTTTAATTTGGAAGCAGAAGAGCTGTTTTGTAATGTTTACTCTTTGAATAAAGGATTAAGTCGTATAAAGATTTGTTCAGACTGCTTGTATGCGAGGTAAGATTTTCATTTGATTCTTGCACTAGTTTTGAGCTGATATGTTGTTTACATCCCATCTGTATGCTATTACTTTGCTAGAGAAGTGCACTGTCATCTTTGTTTGATTTTTCCCCTTTTCCCCATGTGTAACAAACACTCTTGCTGTGATATTGCTGGAAAAGATGGCAAAACTTGACCAAAGCAATATTTTTGGTAACGCTATGCAGGTTTGAAATTTGAAACCGGCATGGAATTTGTAGATGGCAACAATTATTTGCTTTTCATGATTTTACTTTTACCAGCTTCTTAGGGACCAAATTAGAGGTACACAAACCTTCTATGCAATGAACCAAAATAAAGCCAATCTGTTGAATTGTTCTTTCATAACATTTGAAAAATTGATGGTAGGTATAGGCAGAAAAGACCCATTTTTGACAAAGTGAAACTTTGAAGATTTTTCTCCTTGCAAATAACAAGAGTCAATCCACAAGTTTAGGTTCATATCATAAATCAATACAAAGATAATTGGTAAAAAAAAGATTGTTTCTTGCCTCACTGACTAAACATTTTTGCTCATTTTCTGTTACCGAGGAAGCGCTATTAAAGACATCTGACAAAAGCTTGTTCTGTTACCATGGCAACAAGAGACTCAAACATCATTGTGTTTTAAAACATTAAAAATATAAAAAACTTCCTGTACTCAGAGCGCAATTAAAAGACTTAAAAGTGGATATTTCGTTCGGATCAACCGAACTTCATCAGCCACAATGTAAATTTGCATGTTAAGAAGGGTTATATAGTGGACCCGAGGGAGCTAAGATGGTGTCATAGATTCTGGCTAATTCGAACCCATTGTCTCTGTTCAAGGAGGGCTTACGTAATCTTATCTCAATTGCCTCCCTTATGCGGCGTTTGAAACTGTTACTTTTCGGGGCAAGAACTTTTGTTTTACTGGAATCCACCGAATGACCTGTGAGGTGGAAATGTTCACGAATAGCTGACGAGTTTGTAGAAAGATGTTCCTTTACTCGAGTTTCCAATAAACGAGACGTTTCGCCCACATAGTCTGTCACATTGTTCGCAATGGATATGATAGACTGTTCCACACTTTCTAAGATTTTCCGTTTTGTCCTTAACCCGAACTAGTTGTGATCTTAAGGAATTGAAAGGCTTGTGTACAAGTGTAATTTCGTTTGATTTGAATGCTCTTTGGAGGCGTTCCGAAATGCCCTTGATGTATGGCATTGAAGCATAAATTCTCTTCTCATTAACAGATTCTTCGGGATCTCTCAAGGCCGATCCAGTGCTCGGTATTGTTTGTCATCATTCATGGCAACGAGTTGCATGACATGGTGGACTTTCTGATATGGTGAGCTTGATTTTGGAAAAAAAAGTAGTCTAGGGTACTATAGCATCTTAAAAGTGAACAGTAAATTGAAAATATCGTCGAGTTTTATAACATTTTGATTATTGTACTTCGGGCTGCCAAGATATTGGTTAAATTTCAAATATAATGGATAACAATGTATTTAGCATGAAATTTTCTCTGATGATTTATCTCTGACTGGTGTGAAGAAGATATTAAAATTAAAGAGAAGCTTTGTGGTGCCCTTATAAATGTTTATGGAAATTTGATGACATCACATGAAAGCCACCTATATGTGAATACTAGTATGCCAGCAGGAGTCCATTACTCGGAGCCACCATCTTCCATATTTATTATTCAATAACAGAAGCGTATCACCCCTTCTGTCAATACCCAGTGCCATTGTTCTCTCTCTGCACTAGCTAAATCACTGATTGCAGTCTTTTTAGATGCTAAAACAACTGTCTCAGGGAAAAGGGGGCAGTCCTTTTTGTCAGCAGGGAAATTCCCAGGGGTCACGATATGTGTTAAACGTGCTAAAACAAACAGACTGCAATGTTAAAAATATAGCAGTGTACAGGCTGCAATATCAAAAAGTATCGCGGCCTGTTTTTTTTTTTTTTTTTTCTAATGATGTTTAGTATATATGGCTCTTTTAAAACGGCCTTGTTTCTCGCCTTACGCCCCAAAACGCCAATCTTTAAATACTTCAGAAGGACCAGCACCATTTCTTCCGACTGTTATAAGCGGCCCGACTTCTTCCAAGTTCTTCCAACTTCAATCAGTGATTTAGTGCAAGGAGAGAACAATGGTACTGGGTATTGAATAGTAAAGATGTTAGATAGTTACTTCGGCCCACAGCAATATGTGATATATTATTATAAAAGGTGTTCGTCATCGTGGTTTCAAAACGAAATGCACCAATCACCACCAGCCACGGTACTTCTTATACTCACACGCAGCCAGTCGACACCATCGTCTGATGAAGTACAGCGGTCGAAACGTCGCGTAACTCAGCTATCGTGTGATATATTGTAATCAGCTTCGGGCTACGCCATCAACTGACAACTCAAATACATGTTCAGACCCTCTGAGTCAACCCTGTCTCGTACATTATTAGTTTTAGAAGGACCTCCGTGGTCCCACGCGCTGTTTTGGGAAGTGAGCCCGCGCTCACCCTCACCTTCTAGGGGAGGATACTTCGGGCCCAATTGAGCGGCGAAAATCGAGCCTAAATAATTATTAGTGCGCGGCAAAAATATGAGCCCCCATAAATATGGCAATTCTAAAATTATAAAGATACGGAACAGGGTTGACTCAAGGCAACAATATGTATGAGCCTGATGCACTGGCCAGCGGATTCACAAAATGTTTATAAAACAGGAAGGGAAAAGTTAAGTTCTAGAGCCCCAGTGACCTGTATCGTGTATAAGTGATCTCGAATAGTGTATTGATAGCAGACATTTCCGCGATGTCCCTCTCGTCGACAGCCATGTTCATAGCCATCTTGGCCATGATGGTACATAATGGCGCAGCAGCCCAGTTTCGAGGTAAATGTCTGTCTCTGGTAAATAAGTTTGTTATTTATATACGTTTTATTTAATCATCATTTTGGGCTCGAATCACTGGCCTACCTCACATGAGCCGAAATCAACTCTGCCATACACTTAGCAGCTCATGAAAAGTCTCAAGCCGATGATTTGCTTCAACTTAACTTTCTACTGATTGTACCTGAATCGGATCGGATCTCCCCCAGTGTACATACGTCTGTAAATGTTTCCGACTTTGTAGAACATACCATATTTTCTATGGCCATTTTACTAATTTCTAGCAGTGTCGAGAGATTTACGCTACAGTCAGGTTCAAAAACAAAAGTTGAACTGAACTGAAAAACCGAAGAAGCCGGGTGTATTCATGGAATAAAGTCATTAACGTCACAGTATCATCTGTTTTGTTTTTTACAGTTAAGTTCGATGTTTCAATGAACAGGCAAACTTGATTCATTTTAATCGAGCTAAATAACAGAAATAAGCTGTGATAGTATTCAGCTCGAGTGCATGAGTGTCGCTTCTGCCCTCGGCTTCAGGGGCACCTATCGACAAGTTTCGGTCAGATATCTGTTCGGTGGAGGGTAATTCGCCTTGCGCTTTCGGCGTGGATTAAAGAGTGCACTCGGATTTTCGTAACTAAAACGTGGCCTAAATAATTCGAAATTGGGAAATCATAGCCCCTGAGGTTTTCGAAAGGGTCGTAATTGCTGTTTTTGGCAGTCAAAAACGTCATCTAGCATTTTCGGAAAGAAAACAGTTCCCTAGAAACGGTTCGTGGAAAGTTCATTTCAGCTTGCATTTTCTCAAAGGAAGATTTTGTTCCCTAACATTTTCGGGCAATTAAAATTTCAGCTAGGGAATCCGAACAGATGAAATTCTTATAGCTTATGAAAACATCGCTTTAAACAGACTTCAAACACCATAAGGCACTTAAAAATGCCTTTCTACAGCTTTTGGTTGATTTGGCTCGTTGGGTGTCGGCTTCAGCGGCCGTCTAATCCAGACATCATCCGAATATGATCCTGCCCACGGGTTTACTCAACTAGAGTTCGGGAATATCTATTCACATCCCAAACAGTCGAAACATGCACCAGAAAACTAATTCTAATTCCTATGGTATTTTGGAGACAAAAGTGTAGTTTATGACAGCGAAGGAAGAATAGGGTCTCAAATATTTATTTATCGTTGTCGTGCACCGGATATTTCAAGTTCTCAAAGTTATTTCCGCCACAAAACTTCAACTCGGCCCTACTAACTGTGCCAAAATAAAGAAATCCTTAGATATCAGCTTTATTTGTCAATAGGCCGGAAATGTGTCATGCCATAGCTCTCAACTGGGAATTTCTTTTGGCACAGCACACATCCGGCATAATTTCCGCTGAATTCACTCGTGTGGGAACAGTTTACGGTCAGGCCATTTAGCACGGTCACACTGAATGATGTTGTTCTGTGCCTGTCTATTAAATTGGTTAACCTACACTACAGTCTGGCAGTTTTTTTTCCCAAGTACGGAAAGCGGCGCTATTAAATTACAGCCTTTCACACTGGAAAAAAACCGCGTGATCAGAGATTGTAAACAGGGTAGATATTTGTTTCTTGTGGGTACAAACGGAAACAAAACTATTTTCTCTCTTCCGAGATAAACTATGGAAGGGTTCTAAGCAGACGTTTGTTAGATTTCTCGGTCATGTATGCATGGTTTCTCTTTTCATATTCTACATTTCGAAACTTAAGAACATCTTTAGATCGTTTAAGCCTCAAAATAAAAATAAAAAATGATAAAGAAAATAATAATAACTGACTTGAATAATACTAGTCGTATGTTCAAAAGAGAGCGACAGTTTCAGTAAACTACACCAAGAAAGGCTCGATCTGGCAAAAGGAAAAGTTTCAAGCACCTTACACTGAAAGCTGTTTCATATCAGTGTGGCTTGTCATTTTCCGATCAAAAACCCTATAAACATGAAATGTCTGCAAATATTAAGCCTCAGTTATCTGTGAGCTGTGGCGTGCAACATGAATTTTCACGCGTATATACTGTTGGGTTCATAACTAAGTGAAGCAGTCCGGGCGTGAGGACTGTTTGTGATGACATTGACTGACGTTTCGACAACCTGAGCGGAATATTAAAGTCATCATCAGAGTCCAGTGATTTGTGTAACATCAGGAGATGGTATAAAGTACTCTGGTCGTTGATCTGATTGGTCAACGAAGTCGTGATGTTATTGGTCGTCTTTTAGTTAAGCCGTGATGTTATGGGCTGTGAAGACTGTAAACCGTGATTAGTTTGTTTCGATTCGTCTTTTGTTTGTCAAATGTCCAAATGTTTGTGTGTGTGTGTGTGTGTGTGTGTGTGTGTGTGTGTGTGTGTGTGTGTGTGTGTGTGTGTGTGTGTGTGTGTGTTCACCTCTGCACACTTTTGGGGACAGACATATAGAAACACACCAGCACTGTGGGGTCTGTTCAGAATATGGGGACATTTTTGAGTCCCCAGAAAAAAGACCCCAGTAGTCGGCGATTATTTGCCTCTGGACCGGTCTCAAGGGGACTTTTGTCAAGTCCCCATTACTGGGTTTGTAGAATACACTTGCAAGTCCACACAAGTAGGGGAAAATTTTTCCTTTGAGAAAAAAAGTTTTCTGCTATTAGCAGTAGATTAGTTACTATACCTTAAAGCTAATAATTGCCAAGATTAAAGGATGGGAACATTTGTCAGAGATTACACTCCTGATTTTTATACACACCTTTTACACACTTCACACTCTATAGCAGTCAATTATTCGTCAAATTGTTTAGAAGTCAGAACTTAATAAAAGAACCAAGTTTTGAGACTGACTGCCCGGCGAAATAAACTTCAACAGCATTCCTTTAATTTCCATTTTTTTTACCAAACTTTCATTATCCACCAGAAAAAAGGTTTATTTTAAATACTTTATTGTAACAAAAAAAAAGTTACGAAAGATGCGTGGCTGGTATTTTATGTATGGACCTCTAGACTACTCGTCAATAATTTCTTTGAGCTTCCTGATTTCTCCTGCATTCACTGTTTAGTCATGCCACTATAGAAGACAATTCTTTTAGTAAATTATTTCTCTATATATGAACTCTATATACACACTCTGTGTGTTGTGTAGACCCAGTTGTGGGGAATCTTCCATACCCTAACTTGTGGGACATCGTATGCTCATCAACCTGTGGGACAACATTTTTTCAGGGTCGGTGAATTTGACATACGGGCCATATGGGCGAATTACCTGTCCATGGATTGCGTCTCATTAAGCGGACTTGGAATATGACTTACGGGCCGTATGGAGGAATTGACGGTCCGTGTATTGCATCTCATTAAAGAGGTTTAGAATATTTTCACCGCCTCTTCACTGGGGTAGATGGGTGTACGGTCGTAAAAGTTCGTTTGGTCAGTAAATTTGACAGAGCCGTACGGATGTATTAACGGCCGGTGAATTGCTAGTATATCAGTACGTTTCGTACATAGCGCAGTAGCGCGGTTTGTAGTGTAAGGAAACAAGCCATGGTACTGTGGACTACGAATCCCAGTAACCAAGCTGATACAGGCATGCATGTGCCTGTAGTTCTTTAATAGTTTGAGCTCAAAATATGCAGTTTGATGAAATGGGGTGGGTGGTGTAGCCAGTAGAGTATTTACGTGAGCCATCTACCGCGACAATCGAAACAGTGCCATTACAAATGCATGGCAACTAAGCCTCGCACTATGGCCTACGAATCTATGGATTAACAATCCGAGCAATGAAACCAATACAAGCATGACTATCCCTCGTTCTTTAAACGTATGACCGCAAAATATGCCCTCTCGATGAAACGCAATTTACTGTGTACTGCCGGTACAGTATCTACGTGAAAGGCGAAGGAAACACTTCACTTGCAGCCGAAACAAACAATGACAATACAAACATGACCATACATACATGGTCTCGTTTTCAATAATGGGACCAGGCACAGGAAAATTACTAACCCGCACAACTGCCAAGGGACTGAGGAAATTGGTTCGTCATATCGAAAACCTCGCTTCAACGAATTTGAGGGAAAAAAAACTTGAATGTTCGTTATATCGATTTATAGGCAATAATAGTTTCGATGCGGTTTTGGCGTTGCACTTCCCAGAATTTCGGGATCTCAACGATTTTAAATAACATTGGTGCTTTTAAGTCCGTATGAATTTGTTCACTCAACCCGCTTGTTAGAGTATTAAAAGATTTTCATCGCGGTTAGTCTGTTCTGCAGTCATCTTTTGTGCGTGTTGACCTTAATGCCTTAAATCGGGAAGATTCCGCATTGTGTTCGTTATACGACGAGAATTTCGTTATATCGAGGTTCTGTTTCATTCATTTTACTGTAACTTGACTAACTTTGGACGGGCTGAAGGATATTTAATAACTGTCCAGCGAAATCGCGCAGAATATCGCCTGAAACTTAGCCGACGAGGACGTAGGCCGAATTGGCTAAAATCAGGCGATATTACGCAAGATTGAGCAGGCAGGATAATTGTTCTATCATTCAACACATTAATGACAAAGCACAATTTTCTCCGTGACACACAGAATTACGTATATCGCAGGATATCTGTTGAGTATGCACGACAAATATTGAGCGCGCTATACACTTTATTCCAAAATGGCGGCGAATTTATTATTCTTTTGTTTGCACGTTAGTTAGCCCTCTTTGCCTCATTTTCGCTTCAAAATACTTTTGTACTTTATACATGATGACTTGGCAAATAGGGCTAGTTAACCTGCAGACAAAAGAATAATAAATTCGCCGCCATTTTGGAATAAGGTGTATGATCATATTTGGACATTGTTAAGATGTGTTAAATAACGTTCGTTACACAGAGTTCGTTATATAGAGTTTCGTTAAACAGTAGCATAAAGGTTCCACTGTACACGGTTAAGCGAGAGCTGAGATGAACTGAGGTCTGAACACGGAAGTAAGCATAAGCGCGACTTTCAGCCTAAACAAACAATGACAGGACAATGCAAAGATAACAATAATAAGTTAATTACAGTAAGGAAAGTGTTTTTTTTTTCAGTTGATTGCCACTGCTTTCTATATTTTGTATGTTCTTCTAGGTGTTTTTCTCTTTTATCAGTTGCGGACACGTTAGCGCTGGTGTTACACTATCTGTTTTTTCTTGACCTGCTCACGAGACTCCAGTGGCATAGTTGTAGAGTATCCAATCTAATAATCGAAAAGCCACAGGTATGACTTCAAGTTTTTTAGTGACAAAAGATCAAAATTCCAGTCCCAACAATTCCTTTGTTAGAGCCGACGCTACTTGCGGTGAAGAATGAAACTATTCTATTTTGAAACTACTCCCGTTCAATTGCCTTCCACTACATTGTACTTTACGAATTGTTTCGGTGGCTAAAACAACTAAACGAGGAACGAAAAATAAGCAATTGACTGTCAGCTAAGTTAGACGATCTTTTCACAAACTGAAATACGTTTTATCTTGATAGTTTTACTACTTTAAATCTTTTACTTGTGACTGCATTGCAATGGGAGAGCGTCACCTTGTAGCGAAATTTGTCGCCAGTGGTTACGCAGCTTTCATTATATTTTGAATCTGAAAAAAATTCTTGTTTTTGTTTCAAAATTTGTTGACACGAATCTCAATCAACGGGGACGAACGCCTAAAAAGCGCGGTTTATTTTGGAAGAAAGAAGATTGTGCTAATTCCTAAAAGTCTGCATCACAACTTAAATGATACCAACTGACACAGAACAGTAATCTTTATCCGTTTATCAGGGTTTACTTATGGTTAACCTCTTTGATTCTTCAATGAACAAACGATTAGTTCTCATTTTAATGGCAAACTAAAGAATTTAAATAAAAGAAACCTCAATTTGTATTTCTCAATATATTGTTACCCTGACCAACATCTCTCACAGCTTGTCATGGGTACCCCTAAAGTAAGGTATATGAGCGACTTCATGTGAAACGAATGTGAGATCGTCATCAACATCAAAAATACCATATAAAACCATCCTGCATGGCATTCAATGGACCCTTGAATCTGAATATAAAAAGGGTTGAGTTATTTATTTACAGCATGTGCTATTGCATAAGCCAAAGTTGCAATCCAATGCAAATTAATCATGTTCAGTATCTAAGAAGCTCAGTACCATAAATAAAGAAGGTATGGAAACAAAGTACATCATTGGGCGCTGCTGTGCCAGACGAACTGTTAATAGCATGATCAATGCCTGACTTCACCTTCAAGACAGAACATGATTTGCTATTACTGATAATCGATGAGTATACGGGCATACAAACCAAATAAAGAAAAGCATCAGTGGCAAACGCTACGTGTACAAGAGCATGAGCCTACTAAGACATCTCAGCTGTAAGGACAGGCTGATCGTTCACATTATAGCAACGAAATGTTCATCGATTCATACCTACAGCTGATACCTTTTGCATCGTGTAATACCTATACCTCTGTCAGTTTCTGTTGTGGCTGCTTGGAAGGCAGTGGTCCTGTTTCTGATACATTCAAGATGCTCAATACAATTATTGGGACAACGAAGCATTTTAATAAGGCATCTCACTTTTGTTTTCCTACCCGTCATTCGTAGATCACGTGACAGACCACACCCAATTAAAAAAAATGACAATAATTTAGAAAATGTAGTCCCAGTCATTTTCCCTTCTATCGATGACTTTTGACAAAAGGTTTAGGGCACTAAATTGGGTTTTTGAAATGCCATTAATTTTTGTAAATATAGCGTTTGGGACTAGAGAAAAACAGTAAATGGTTACTTGACATTAAACGTTTTCATAAAACTTCGTTTGATTTCATGTATTTCGCTGTAGTTTTAACACCTAGACAAAGTGCGCAGCTTATCATGTTGTGATCCAAATACTCTAAATTTTGCATAAATGAGATTGTGGTCGATTATGTAACCGGGGCACGACATCAGATCATAACAAAATTATGTGTATTTCCTTGAGAGATGATGTTTAGCCAAGTTATTTGAAATAAAAAGCGCGAAACGTTAACATTAAAGTAAAATATATATATTTGGTGAGGAGCCATTCCTTAATTCCCGTAAACTGCCACACACGTGAACGGAGGTTGGTCTCGAGTCACTCGTGGAGGTGGTAAGTCTGCCATCTTTTGTTCACCAATAGGAACGCGTCATCTTTTGCAAGAAAAAAACGACGATAAAACAGTTCTTACTGCAGAGTTGACACGAATTTACCAAAACCTTTCGCGCAGTATGGCCAAGACGTACTCTCTGAGGAGTGACCACTTTTCTCGTGAAAACGGTTTACTAGAAGGCGAGCGAGATAAGAATCTGGCAATCACGATGTGATGTTTAGAGACATCAGGCAACGTTTCTCTGCCCAAACGTCCACCAACACGGAGGAGGCCTTGGACTAGAGGTGGATCCAACTTCACAAGAGCACAATTTTTTTTTATTTCCTCTGTGAATGACATTTTCTGGTTAATCTCTTTTTCCGCATTCTCCAATTCTTTGAGAGTCAACTACATGTGGGCTCTTCGGAAATACTCTGGACCTCTTGTCTTAACTTCCTCTTTCCCATAAGTAATCTTCTTTGAGAACGGAGGGACAGGGAGAAAACATCAGCAGCTTAAATGAGGACGAGGATCGTTCTACAATAACAACGAAGCTAGCATAGGCCTCACTGAATTTAACAGAAAACGACAACGGCTCATGGTTAACTTAGAGATCATCAGCTAACTTTGCTGTGCTTCGAGAAAAAATCATCCACTCGGACTCTGCAATGGTTCCTCTTGATTCGTCATCAGCGCGATTACATTTGGTATCTATGTATTCCTCTGTGAAGGACTGGAATCGTCTCTAATCAAAGCAACACGTTTGGCAACGTAAGTATGAAAACGCTTTGATTCGTTCTCATTGTATAGCGTACCACAGTCATGTTATCCATCCAGAAAGTGGTTGTGTCATTCCTTCTTCAGCATTTCGTTCAGGCGAATAGACACTGTGGCTACTGCTAAACTCCGGTCTGGGAATAGTCTGGGGTGAGACGAGACCGATCAGAGAAGAGCAATGAATGTGGCCACCTGAGTTGACTAAGCGAAGATAAGAAATTGCTCCCTATATACAGACTGGGGGGAAACGTCGCACAAGTAGTGAATCTTACGGGTACAGTTCTTCCAAAGTCGGGGAGTTGAACACATCTGTCGACTGAGAACTCAGAAAGCTTTGGTAATCTATTTACCCAGGCACACCAACTGGAAAGGTATCTGCTAGGGGTGTCATCATCCCAACCGGGGACCTGCAGGAGTAGTTTCACGTGCAACATAAAAGGTACTGCCGCTCAGATCAAATCACAGATCGAACTGACGATTAGGCGTTATTGGGGGCGCTCAGGCGGGTTAATTCCTGTTTGTATGTGCAGGCTACCTAACAACAAACAGTAATCCGCGCCTGGTACAGGGTCGCTCCTTCACGCTAATTTTGAAGCCAAATGTATCAGTCTTGACGAGCCACAATGCGCCCAAGGCTCCCTTGGAACATACTTCGGTTTTCGACCGGTCGGACCATTAATAGCCCAGCCAAATGTTACTCTCGTCGCTTATGGACCTCCGTCAGCAGCAGGGATAACTTCTTTGGGCTGGAGGGCTTCAGGAACGTTGGCTCCAATTAACAATTCCACGTAGGAGTCGAATTTTGACAGCAGGACACAACCTAGTAAATGCGGCCATCATTCTACATCTTCTTGGTCTGGGATTTCATCCTTGGCAACTGGCATTATAGAGGATTGCCATCAAACACAGGGACGTGTATTCTGGGCAGTGCGTTTCTCTGCCGCTGTTTGACAGATGTTTCCATTACTGGGTTTTGCTGGACAAATATTTGATAAGCTTGATCATGAGTTCGGATTTGTCAGAGACCTGGCCTGAACTGGTTGCAGTATTTCCTTGGTCGTGTACCTTTCTTTCTTTTCTTTCACAACGTTGGACTCGAAAACAGCGAGTGAAGCACGAGGGCGAGTTTAGTCCTGTAGATCGCCTGGGACAAAACATTTCGAATCTACCTTGGCGTAAGCGTCCCCTCTTGCCACAACTTTTGGATCTTCAACTTCAAGTCGTCCCGCTTTCATTGCAGCTCGCATTGATTTCTTTTAAGACAAAGCTCCGTCTCGTGAAGTCGCTGACGACTAATTTAACGCAAGGGGTTCGGCCTGAATTTCCGCGATTTTAGTGCTTCTTTGAATGGGGCTGTTTACATTGAACTCGCTTTGTACTCTATACTAAAGACAAGAATCACGTTTATAATGATCCTTAGGGATGGCGTAGGAAACACTGTCATCTGGTAGGGGTTATGTCCACATTATGCAGCTTCAATTCAGTCGCGAGCAACCAGTCATTAACGAGAACACAGATAAACTTTGAACTTGTTAAAAAAGGCATTAGAGTCTTCTCTTCGAGCTAAATCAACTAGTTCACTGCGATAAGCATTCTGGGCTTCAACGAAGTTTCAAAAGAGATGCATTATTTCAGCTAAAATCATCTGAACTGGTTCCAGATTATTGGCATCGTTTAAGAGATCATCAATTTCTTTGCGTTTTGCAGTGATGTTAGAAAATATACCTCAAAATACCTCCTTCACTATCAAGCGTTACACTAGGTCTTCGAGCACGTGTGCTCGACAGAACACGAGTGCCATAATGTACAGGTTGAATACTCTCCACTGACGGGCTTGGACGGTTAACTTCAGATTCGTCTTCAACTAGAAACATTTCGACCGGACGCCAACAGTAAACAGAATTCGTCTTTTACGAATGTCTTCGCACATGCAAATAACTGATGTCCAAAGCTTGGACTACTCTTGAAGTTTAATACGAAGATGAAAAGAGGTGGAAACTAAAACAACGTTACAAATGGAGGTGAAGAAATTGACTAAAGAAGACGAAAACATGAGTGCAGAAAAGGACAAACCGAAATAAGCGACGAATACTTACGAACGAAAGTAGCGCTAATTTACAGTGAAACCTCCATTTAACGAAATGCCAAGGGACTAGGGAAATTGGCTCGTTATATCGAGGGTTCGCTATACCGAGTTTATTTTCCATACATTTTAAAAGGTAGGGCTAAAGAATAAAACGTAAATATAAAAACATTTATTTATTCTAAGAAATTCCGTCAGAGTCAACTGACTTTGTAATCAGTAGGAACCCTGAAAACTAAATCGTCATCGATCGTTATATGGAGGACGCAGAGAACTAACCTAAATAAATTTACGGAAACTTAAATATTAGAAAATAAAAGCAATGTATCTCTAGCCTCATGAGTTAGGACAAAATGTCATTTTACACTCATGCATAACAAATGTTTGGTGTAAATGAACATCCAATCTGGTGCAAATTCTGACATATCCACGGAAAACAAGCCAGCCAAGTGGTTATGTTTGCTGATTGGTCAATTCAAAGTCGAAGTACTCGTTCTAACTTTGACATGGCGAAAGAACCTTGCCCTGCCTGTTATCCGACCAATCGGCCACCCATTCCCGAGTGTAGATTCTTCAGTTACGATGACGGTACCTCCAACAGCAAAATTTCTCTTAAGACGAAACCACTTTTTTCGTTCTTGTAGTATTGGCAAACCCTTTTTCTTCCAAGGGTTCCCTGAAAAGGTCTGCTAAATATTGCACCTGTCGCCATCTTCTTCTTGAGAAGACGTCGCTCTTTTAAAAATAAACTAGGGGAAGAGGTGTTTCTTAGCGAAGTAGGAGTAGGAGCAGATAGTTTGTTGTTAGAGGTCTATCAGACACTTTCCTTAAAATTTGTTCCATTGATGATACGTTCTACCTCACATATCAGGGCTTAGAGACCTTCACCTCCAAGCCACCGGGTAGCTCTAATAAGCCTCCATGATGACAGGCTAAAGGTGGGTTAAAAAAAACACACTTGATTCCTTTCTGAAGAACCCTTTTGTGAATCGTATCTGGATACCAGCTTTCTATAATGGCACGGAGTTCCTTTTCGCCCCCAAAGATGTTTGTACGATTGTCACAACGAATTTCTTTCACTTCTCAAGCAGTTTGAGGCCTGGGTTTCGAAGCATTTTCAGAAATATGGTTGATCGCCAATATCCTTCTCCAGATTGCCTAAAACCGGATGAAACTTTCCATGAACATAAATCTGGATGTCCTCTTTTGCCCTAATGTATAATTTTGATCATGTGACCAGTAACGTGATCAAAATTTGAAAAACTCTTAAGTCAGCGATTTGGTGGCGGATTTTATGTTTACAGATTAACAAATCATCGTTTCCAATGGAAATCCAACATATCTAACTTTCTACGCTTTGAATGATTGTTCACTAGTTTTAGTTTTGAATTTTGGGCCGAAAAGGACCTTTGTCCTCATCATGTTTTTGTTGAGAACGATGGACGGTCATTCCAAACGTGAGATGCTGGAAAGAATTAACATGCATAAGAAACTCGGTTTTTTTGTCGATATTATATTCGACAACCGTCACCTACTCCTCAAATAAGTGATTTTTTTCTATGAAATGGCCACGTGACACGTCACGTGATCTACGATAACGTCTATTATACTTGAAAATGTTAAGGACGATGAGAACTTCCTATGTGCCGAATTTCGTTTCAGTGCCATTCCTCTGGGCTGTTATATTACAAAAAACTATTATATGTAATAAACGCCCCTGACTCAGGCCTTTTAAGGCACCTCAAGCAGCCGAAGCACCTCATGCCGAAGAAGACACCTCAAGCAGTTTTGAAATAAAACGTTGGAGCGCTAGAATGAAAGGGTCTCCGAAAGAGTGAGAAATCTCCAAATGAGCGGCTCGCATAGCCCAGTACACAAAAAAGGACCAAAATAGTCAAATCCCACGCACGTGAATGGAGATCGGTCTGGAGTGACTCGTGGAGGTGGTAAGTCTGTCATCTTTTGTTCACCAACAGGACCGTGTCGCCTTTTGCAGAAAAACAGGACGATAAAACACTTCTTACCGCGAATTTGACAGGAATTAACCAACACCTTTCCTCTGTCAGAGTAACCACATTTCTCGTAAAAATGATTTACTAAAAGACGAGTGAGATGAGAATCCTTTGGGAATGATGATATGAGATTTAGGTTTATCCGGCAAAGTTGCTCTATTTAAACGTCCACCAAGATGGAGGAGGCCTTAGACTAGAATTGGATCCAACTTCTCAAGGGCACTAATTTCTTGACAGGACTCGCTTTAGTTATGGCCTTTTTTTCTCCTGTGAATGCCAATTTCTGGTTGAACTTATAATCTCTATTTCTGCATTCCCCAATTCTGTGAGGGTCAACAATTTGCATGTGGGATTTTCGGAAGTGCTCTGGACATCTGGTCTTATCTTTCTCTTTCCCACAACGAATCTTCTTTGGCAACGGACCGCATTGCAATAAACGTCAGCAGCTTAAACCAGGACAAGAATCTTTTGTTTAAGTAGGCCTCACCGACTTTTAATAAAGAGGAGACGATTACGGCTCATGTTTAACTTCAGGCTCATTATCAGATAACTCTACTGCGCTTTCCAATACCTTCTTTAGCATTTTGTTCAACTAATAGACACTGGCGACTGCTAACTCTAGTCTGGGGATAGTCGTTTTCTTCAATGGGGCGAGAGGAGACTTTCCGATCAAAATTCGAGAAATCAACGTGGCCATCTGAGTTGACTAGGCAAAGATTAGAAACTGCCCCCTATGCAGATTGGGAAACGTCGCACAAGTGGTTAATCTGACTGGTAACAACTGTTAGACACACCTGTTGACTGAGAACTCAGTCAGCTTTGACAATCAATTTACCCAGTCACATCAACGGGAAAGGTAGCTGCTAGGGATCTCATCATCCCAACCACCGCACCAGACAGCAAGGAAAGGCACGCATTGACACCAGCAAGATGTCCCAACCAGATCTCGTGGAGCAATTTTCCAACTCCTTTGAGAAAGAACTTGACGCCCCGCAACCAGGAGAGTCTGCAATGCAGAAGTGGGAAACGTTGCATAACACAATCCAGCGCACAGCCTTGGCTACTTTTGGAAGGAAAACTTCAAAGTCGCAGGACTTGTTTGAAGCCAAGTCGTCTGAGTTTACCCTCGTAATTGAATCCAAGCGCGCCGCACTCACACTATACAATATGACCCCAAATGAGAAGAACCTCCAGATTCTCAGGGCTGCAAGGAGCAAAGTCCACCACACAGCTCGGCGCTGTGCCAACGAGTACTGGACCTAGCTCAGCAAAGATGTTCAATCCGCCACCATAACAGAGAACATCAGAGGAATGTACTATGGCATCAAGAAAGCACTCGGGCCAGTCCAGAGCAATATTGGCCCATTCAAATCTTCCGCTTGGGAAAAGATCACGGATTTGGACAAGCAGATGGAGAGATGAGTGGAACATTACTCTAACCTCTACTCCGGACAGAACACTTAGTCCACTTCAGTCCTCGATGCCATCGAGTGCCTACCAATTATGGACGAATTGGATGCTGAGCCAACTCTCGGCGATCTCAGCAAGGCCATTGACAGCTTTGTCGCAGGAAAGGCACCTGGTAGCGACGGAATATCACCTGACCTGATCAAACACTGCAAGACTACCCTACTGCTCCCTCTGCATTAGGTTCTCTGCCAGTGCTGGCTAGAAGATGCGGTACCGCAGAACATGAGGGATGTCAAAATCATCATCCGCTACAAAAACTAGGGCGAGAGTGACTGCAGCAACTATAGGGAATCTCTCTCATGAGCATAGTTGGCAAAATCTATGCACGAGTTATCCTCGCTCGTTTACAGAAACTCTCCGAACGCGTCTGTCCCAAGTCCTAGTGTGGCTTCCGCATAAACAGATCGACGGTAGACATGATTCTCCCTTTGCCAGCTGCAGGAGTAATTCAGAGAACAGAACATGCCCCTCTATGTTGCCTTCAGTGATCTCACCAAGGCCTTCGATTCGGTCAACAGAGAGGGCCTATTAAAGATCCTGCCAAAGATAGGTTGCCCACCAAAGCTGCGTAGCCTCATTGTATCGGTCCACACCAACATGAAAGGAATTGTCAAACAAACAAGGCTAAGTCCTTGCTTCAACGCCCTTTGGGATCTTCTTTGCCTTGCTATTGAAGCACGCTTTCGGCACAGCAACAGAGGGGATATACCTTCATACCAGATCTGACGGCAGGCTCTTCGATCTTTCCCGCCTCAAAGCCAAAACAAAAGTACGTGAGACTCTGATCAGGGCCTTCCTTGTTGTTTGCTGATGACGCTGCAGTTGCGACCCACACACACCAGAAGATGCCAAGCCTGATGGACCATTTCTCCCAGGTCTCCGAGGACTTCGGGATGACCATCAGCCTGAAGAAGACGAATGTCCTGGCACAAGGCGCAGAAGCACCACCAGCCATCACCATCGACGACTATAAGCTGGAAGTCGTGAGCCAATTCACGCACCTGGGGTCCACGATAACCAGCAATCTCTCCCTGTATACAGAGATCGACAAGAGGACTGGAAAAAAATTAACTACTCTCGCTCTTATCACCACACGTGTATGGGAGAATTCCAAACTCTCCGTCAAGACGAAGATTGCAGTGTATAACGCCTGCGTCATCAGCACACTGCTCTACGGGAGAGAGACGTGAATGATGTACCCCAAGCAGGAATAGAGATTGAAGTCCTACCACTTGAGGTGTATCTGCCGCATCCTGGGCATACCGTTGAAGGACAAAGTGTCCAACACAGATGTCTTGTCTTACGCTGGTCTGTCGTCCATGTTCACTCTGCTCAGGTAGCGCAGACTTCGCTGGCTAGGCCAGACGTCCATCGAAAGTAGGATGATGGCAGAATCCCCAAAAACATCCTCTACGGAGAACTAGTGACTGACAGGAGAGACACTGGCGGCCCGCAGCTGCACTTCTGAGATGTCTGTAAGAGAGAGAGAGATGAAGGCCTTGGAGATCAACACCGAGCACTGGGAGGACTTTGCAGCCGCCCGCTCCAGATGGAAATGTACCCTGACAAGACAACTGAAGTCTAGAGAAGAAACACTGATCAGTGAAGCGGTAGAGAAGTGGATCCGCAAGAAAGAACGCTGCGGCTCTAACAGTACAGAGACGATTCACAATTGCGACTTGTGCGACAGAGGCTGCCATTCGTTCATAGGCCTGTTTAGCCACAGGGGGTGCTGCTCCAGTAAAGCAGGCAAGATAAAAAGTAGTCTGCCATTCGGAGCGGATCAGAGATCACACTGACAACAGACAGCAACCTGCGCCTGGTACAGGGTCGCTCTTTCACGCTAATTTTGAAGCCAGATGTATCAGTTTTGACCAGCCATGATGCGCCCAAGGCTCTTCCAGTGGGAAGTGCATCTTTGGTGTGGTTTAGCTCCTTGACATCGTTTACTTGCACCAAACAAAGGCATGGTCATTCTGTAGGGCCACCAGTAAAAACGGAGAAAATCGCAATCTGCTTTCGAGATCTGTACTTGATGAAACATTGACTGTATGTCACCCATCACTGCAACTCAATCATGTTGGAAAGGAACCAACAATCCCACTAAGTTATTGGTCAATTCCGGTTGCTGAAATAGCTCATTGTACAGAGAAGTTCCATGGAAGTGAATTGAGCAGTCAAGGGCCACCCGTAATGTCCCCGACTTCTTTTGATGATCTACGCCGTGATGTTTTATTTACCAAACCTCAGTTCCTTCTGTTCTTCTGAGAGCACTGTGGCGAATCTTTTCAGCGAAGCCATCTTTGATCAAACCCTCGAGAAAGGAAACATAATCTTCTCGAAACTTTCCAACTCTAGATAGCTTACACTTGAGCTGAAGAGTTCTATGTTCTGCTTGAACTCTGTTCTCCGGTATCTTCAAGGATAGATTTTTTTAACGGAAGCAAAATATGATAATAGCCACCTTCACACTGCGTAACTGAATCTTCTACAATATTTATGAACTTCAGATCATCTCAGGACAAGCCTACGTCGTCACTGAGAGACGTATGAGCAAAGTCAGCACAGGCCTCATACATTGGATCAGCCTCTAAAGACCGCGGCTTAATGAAGAAAAAAGACGACAGAACTTACTTCAGTTTCTGACTGGTCGGACTATTAATAACCTTGCTAAGGTTTGCTCTTGTCGTGTATGGGCCTCCATTAACAGCAGGGATAACTTCTCTGGAACGGATGACTTCAGGAACGTTGGATTGAATTAACAATTCCACTTGGGAGTCCAATTCTGGTGGCCATCGTTCTACATCTTCTTGAGATTGAGATAATCTGAGATAGCAAAGGAGACTAAAAAGCAAACATCTTAAGACAAAAACCTAAGAAGAATAATTTTTCTCGGAAAATTATACATTGATGCCCCGCGATTTAGTGGTTAAAAATAAAAACAACCGAGTTAATCTGTCTCGGGACTACCGATCTGATTGTTCCCTTAGAAATTTGGTGCTAGATGGTTTTATGGTCACTTTCTAGTGTTACAGTGAAACCAGCAAAAACCGTAGACACTAGAATGTTCAACGTTCCAAGAAAAATAACAAATGGCATTTAAAATGAATAAAAGCAAACCGTCAATTAAAATTTTGTTTTCCTTCCCTCCAGCCACGATTTTCATTTTCGTTTTCTTCTCTCCACACTGGGAAGAATTGCAAATAAAGAAATGGCAGTCATGCCAGTATTACTAGTATTGCGCTTCTCTAAATGTTTCTTCGCTTGCACGCACAAGAAACATTGTTACGAAAGCAAATTTTTAAGAGTTTACTGATACCATCAAACCGAGTGTCGGAGAGGACATCCCTCACAAAATGAGGCACTATCTTTTTACTATCTTATGGCTAGTTAACGCAACTATCTACAAGCTATCTCTTATCTAGTTTATTCCTATCTTCAAGCCATGTTTAGCCACTATTAACTTATTACTACCTTAATCCTATCTTATTCTTAACTAATTTCTAGTTATTTGGAACCATGAAGATAGGCTATCTTAATACTATCCGAAAAATTAGATCGTCCATGTTGATGGAAAAGTTAGTTTTTAGATACAAATAAGATAGAGTAAAACTAGATAAAAAGTTAGTTTTCAGATAGATCTTAATTACAGATGAGATCGTTGACATAGTTAAAAACTAGTTTTTAGATAGGCATAAACTAGATCTATTGACACGAGAAATAGTACATAGATAGCAATCAACTAGGCATAAATTAGTTAAAAGATAGTGATTGGATAGCTATGAAATAGATGCCTGGTAACTAAAAAGTAGTGTTTGGATAGCAATTAACTAGAACTCTGATAGCTAAAAAGTAGTGATTGGATAGCAATTAACTAGATGTCTGATAGCTATAAAGTAGTGTTTGGATAGCATTTAACTAGATGTCTGATAGCTAAAAAGTAGTGTTTGGATAGCAATTAACTAGAACTCTGGCAGCTAAAAAGTAGCGATTGGATAGCAATTAACCAGATGTCTGATAGCTAGCAAGTAGTGTTTGAATAGCAATAATTAACTAGATGTCTCATAGCTAATTAGTAGTGATTGGATAGAAATTAACTAGACGTCTGATAACTAAGAAGACATCATGGCACTTTGAAGCGCCACAGCAAGTAGGAGAAAAAAATTGCATTTGTCATGCCATATGAAAGGTTTTATTTTGTCTTCCAAAATATGACGTTTAAAAATTACAAGCTCAGCGAATCACATATTTAAAGCTCGACACATCAAACATGGATGTTTATAATGATAACTCAGATAGAAAAATAATTATATTTTTAATCAGGACTCAGCTGCAGTCTGTGCTAATTCCTTTAACTTTGCTCTCTCTTTCTCTTGCCTTTTTTTCCTTTGCTCTGAAATGAGGAAAATGATCAACTTAATATTTTTCAGTGATAAAACATTTTATAATATACATGTAGCATGCAGTGTGCCTTGATTTTTGTAATTTAAAGAACATAATGCTGCTTACATGTAGGATCTGTACATGGTACATTAGCCAATTGCTAGTAGATAATTACAGTTACCTGGGCCTTATCATAATATTAATATAGATGGGCTAATTAATTAAAAGGCAGATTTAGCAAAGACAATGCAACGTCAAATGTCAGAATGCAATAGCCCAATTGGAAACGACTGAATGCTACTTCCTGTGCTCATTTTGCCATTGGTCAAGTCAGTTTTTTTCAAATCATGCAATGAAATGTTTGCTCCAAGTTTTACGTACACAATATCAGGTTATGTTAATTAAATGGGCCCTGTCATGCAGTTTGCAACTGATCAACCCCTTTGTTGCCTAGTATCCGACCACAAAAATAACAAGATAATTAAACCTAACATTTTCAGTGATTCAAGGAAAACATCCTTGGGCAAGAAAAAGTTTGGGAAGGTATATAATTGGGTTTTAAAGAGAGAGAAGCCGTTGAAACAGACCAACAAAATCGCTTCAAATCAACCCAGAAACCAGATACAGTGTAGGACACAAACGAAACTACAAAGGAGCTAGTTCAGGCGAGAAAAACTTAAAAAAAAATAAAAATAAAAATAAATGAAAAACAATTCCTAATTTTGCCTTCAAATTCGATACTTTTTCCCCATACAAACCCTTGTATTTCGCAAAGGTCATATTACGTGACGCGCACCTCTGTTTATGACATAAAGGTCACGAAAGCTGGCACTACCTGTTATTAGCCATGAAAATTTTACTCAGAAAGGCGCCTTCTGCAAGTGTTTATCAATAGTTAAAAGCCCACCGAACTTTCAATTTAAAAACTTAAATGTTGGGCTTCCTTTCGGAATACTTTGGTTGAGGGAAATTAATAACCATATCGCTTAAAGGTCCATTATCACCCTTGAACGAGTCTCTGTAAATCCTCCTTGAACCTCACTTTTGACATAAAACAACGCTGCGAAGTTACCGCTACCGACTACTGCCACACTGACTCTTTTGACTTCCCAAAATAATACAAGGAAAATGAAGAATAAAGAGAGAACATATTTACGGCCATAAATTTGGAGATTTGTTCACGATGCGATAAAACAAGGGCTTCGAAGTCTGAGTAATTTCGTGTTACACGAAATTCCAGAATGAACGACCGGTCGGATACTGAGTAACATATCTGTACCGATTCAAAGGCTTCATGACCGTGCATTCAGTTTCTACCGTGTAATTTACAAGTCACGGCCTCTTATAATTTAAGAATTTATCCTGTTTTCAATGATAGAGTTTGCACTTACCACAAAAATGGCTTGCCTTCTTCTAATCGTACCAGCTGATAAATCCATGGTGATGCCTTCATTTAGTTGCCATTTCGTTTACTACGCTAATGCTGTCCAATTCATACTTCCACTGAACCACTAGAAGAAACATCTTCGTGAAAGAAAAAATAAAATCGTTCGCATTATCGACCAACCGAAAATATCAATTCAAAGATGGGCGCCAACAGAGAATGAATAGAAGTTCTTTGTTCGGTAAAAGCACGAGGATAGTCACGTGAAAATCAACACGCTATCATTGGCTGTTGCTGTGTAAAATCCGCTGGATTGCCAGATTGCGGTGTACAGAAACACACAAAACATGGCCGCTTTCTTCGGGTTCGTCCGATAATGTTTCTCAAGTCATATTTGCCTCTTTTCCACTGAATTTTTGCAATCTTGGGGATATATGAATCAAATTTCTGGCGGAGATTTTGACGAAAACAAACTTTATGAAGAGATTCGTCTTCAGCTGAGGATAAAAACATGCTTCAGATGATCCATTTGTCGTCGAACGTTGTTGAGGAAACAAAGAGTGATTGAGTCAAATATCACGGAGTAGGTGAGAAAAATCCGTCACTTAACTCTCGCTTTTACGTTCATTTCGTTTCAAAGGGTGTTGAGCAATTCTTCTCATTTACGTGAGTCTGAAATTGCTATACTTAGCAAGAAAGGAAACTGGGAAAAACTGTGGATGTTTTTTCGATGTCAGTAGTAATGGAGTACAGCGCATTACTATGTGCAAAATGCAAGCGTGTTACGGCTCCAAATAATGTCACGCTGATGTATGGCTTCATTGGGACATATGTTAAAGTTGCTGAAGGTTGCAAGGAGAGATGTGCAGGAGAGAATCGGCAGTGCAGTGAAAATGATGTGCCAGCTACTGGCAATTATCGAGATTCAGGATCAGCACCCTGAACAGCCTTGTATGTATTAATCATGTTTTAAAGCACATTTGTTCGAGTGAAACCTGCATGGCAATCAATACCATACAAGAGAAATGTGTCTGTGTAGATGTTTCTTCAGGAACTTTGCCATCTCCCTAATAGTGATGAAAGGGACTGAGCTTTTGTGGCTTGACTCATCAAGAAGAAGTTGTATGATATAATTTTGTAGTAGGAATGACCCATAACTTGAGTTTTCAGATAGGCCATAAGTGACAACCCTAGGATCAGGAAAGTTAGTTATGCATTCAATGCATCAAGAAATATTGGTCCATGACATTGTAGTTAATTGCAATAGCTGTGAAGTGTTTTATACTGGATTTTATAAGGAATTTGCATTTTTTTTTTCTTTTCAATCTGACACATAATGTAAATTTATTTCCAGCTACCTACTTGCTTTTTTGGCATCTGCATGTTCCAGGTTTTTGGTATATTAGAACTAAATGTACACTAGCTGTAGCAGTTTTAAATAATTATATAGCTACAGTGTATGTAACTGATATTACCAGTTATTATACAAGATTGATAGTACACAAATATTTCACTATCTTTGACAAAGTTATAACTTTTGAATAGGTTATCAACATGCTATATACAATGAAAAGTTTTGAGCAGCTAGCTCTTTCATTATTATCACTGCCTTTGACAAAGATGGCTTTTGGGTGGGCTATCAAAGTGGTAGGCGAATGTTGGATAGTTTTGGATAGGCTATATCATTTCACTATCTATGACAAAGATAGCTTTTGCGAATTGCTAGGTGAATGTTGGATCGTTTTCAGATAGGCTATCTTTTTACTACATGTATCTGTGACAAAGATAGCTTTTGGGTAGGTTATAAAAGTGCTAGGCATATGTTGGATAGTTTTTGGATAGGCTATCTTTTCACTATCTGACTAAGATAGCTTTTGGGTAGGTTATCAAAGTGCTAGGCGAATGTTGGATAGTTTTCAGATAGGCTATCTTTTTACTATCTATAATAAAGATAGCTTTTGGGTAGGTTATCAAAGTGTTGGGTGAATGTTGGATAGTTTTCAGATAGGCTATCTTTTCACTATCTATAATAAAGATAGCTTTTGGGTAGGTTATCAAAGTGTTGGGGCGAATGTTGGATAGCTTTCAGATAGACTATCTTTTTACTATCTACAGTAAAGATAGGTTTCCGATAGGATAGAATTTTGCTGTGCAATAGTAAGATAGTCTTCAGATAGCCTAGTTCAAACTACACGGCAGACAAGTTAGTGGATAGATAGGCTATCTTTTGACTATCTGCATCGGAAGCTAGGTTTTAGATACTCTATCTACTTGGTAACTGTCTGATAGATAGATATCAGTTAGCTTTAAGCTAGGTAAAAGATAACTATCCACTATCTACAAAACCCCTCAGATAGTAAAAAATTAGTGATTTTCATCAGTCAACTAGGAATAAGATAGTGGCAACTAGCATCAAGTTAGTAATAAACTAGTAATAAGATATGATCATTTTTGTGAGGGATGGAACAAAAACGGCAATCAAGCACTGCTGAGAAACCGGGAAACGCGCGTTAGGTACAACGAGAGATAGCAAGAATAGTTGGTTTTTCGCAATATGAAGGAGATAAAGCAAAAGTCAAGAATTTGCTGTGCAACACCTTGACATACGCAACCAAGACGCTTTCACCCTGTATTCACTCCATTGTGATGGGACGCGTTCCAACCTGAAATTGGTTTTTCTAAAATCACTATTTTCCGTTGACAAAGTGACCATTCCTCGAAGCCGATACTATGTTCATTTAAAAACATATAATTCTTAACAACAACCAAACCGGCCCAGTAAAGAAGGCCTCTATTTGACAGTCAGTTAATCATGTCGGTAAAAATTCTGAATGTACTGACCCTAAGTGAGTGAGTGTTGAAATCAATGTATCGTTTCAACCAAGGAGACTGATTGAATTCTAATACTCGATGGATTTTTGTTACTTTCAAACCTAGATTAATATACAGTTGAAGGTTTCTGTAATGAATAACATACTTCTCCTTATTTTCCAAAGTTGGAATGAGCTTATGAACTAAGCCAGTTGATATATTATATTTATTTGCAATATTTTTGCAATATTCTGATAGCATGCTTTCAGATACTTTAATCTTTTCTGGTCCAAGTGGGTAATCATTGTGTAAATCATGCAACTTCTTCGGGTACTCGAGATCAATTTCAAGTATCAAACCCTTGTTGCTATCTTCTTTGTACTTAGCTAGGTCCAACTTGTTAATCTGTTTTTCAGTCAACCATCTGAAACCACCTGTTGGTAAATGCTGACTCATTGCGCAACCATACAAATTATTAGCATCAAGATACATGATGTATTTTGAGGGCGCCTTCTCATCATACTCTTTCATGTACATATTATTTGCTCTTCCATATCGGTTTGCTATATAACTGATTCCTCCACGCATGCCCTTTTCGATGAATTGAAACCGATTAATATCAACCATAAGCTCTAGTTTAATGTTAGTCATTTTTAACATTGCATCCCAGGATAACCCAGGGCTAGTGAAATAATGGCATGGGTCTAGTTTGTAGTATTCTAAACATGTTTTTCGGAAGTTTTCAAAAACATCAGCGAGTAGAAGGATGTCAGATTTAAGGTATAAGTCATGGTATTCACCCATATTTTTTAATTTGAATTTATTCCAAACGTTTTGAGCATGTTTATAATCTTCATCTGTAATATGTTTATTGTTCATAATACTGAAGAAGTCCTCTTTTGATGGTAGCTTTTCATTGAATTTTTCAAATGAATCCATGTAGTCATATGGGTAGACTCCCTTTTCAGGAATCAAATCAAGCTTCTCACCTTTGAATTTTTGAGAGGTATATTTTAATAATTCTTTTGGAAGATTGCTGACTAGTTTTTCCAAACTGGAGCTCATAAATTGGAAACTGTCAATGAAGGTTAAATGATTACCAAGCATGAAAGCCATATATTTCTCCATGTTATTGGGAATTGCATTGATGTTCATTTGGCATTTTTCACCTTTCTTATTTGTATATGTATGCTTTTTGACTATTTAACCAATTTCTTGCATAATGAAGTGACTATCATAACCTCTAAGATTATGAAATATTACTGGAATTTTATCAGTTATTTGAAAGTTTAGATTACAATCTTGGTGAGCTGATCCTCTGTATTTTCCAGTAATGTGACAATGATCTCTGACTCTAACATCAGTTTTCTCATATTCTCTTTCACAAATGTGACATCTGTTAGCTTTTTGGAATTCTTCTTCATTTTCTTCCGTCATTCTTAATGGTTTGTTAAACTCCTTTTTTATAACATTTTTGCAATATTCAACTTCATATAACATGGCTTCCATAAAATTATACACAGCTTTTTCACCTCTATATGTTTTCAGTATTTTGGTGTATTTATCATCATAACAACATACAACCTTGTATCCATAACCACAGTCTGTATGTTTTTGATAAGCTTCAGTGTATGATTTATCATTATTGGGTTGACATCCAGACACCTTTTCTGTAATAGCCTCAAAATCAGCATATATTACGAATGGTACTGGTAGTTGTTTGTGAAAATTATTGAATTTCAATATATTGTCATCTTTAGTCGGCATTTATTTGGATACAGTTTTCTTTATGATCTGTTAAAACCCTTTCAGAGCTAAAACACTGCAAACAATGCATACAAAAGTGTTTTCTGTCCTTGTGCTTCGTTTTATTGTACATAAACTTATTAAAATCTTTCATTAAAAGTTAGTGTTTGTTTTCATTTTCTGTAATAAATAGAAGATTCAAACAGTCTTCATTCTTCTCTTGTGATACATAAATTGGATATGGTTGTTTGTTTTCATAACCAAATACATTGATATTAATCATATTTTGCTTTTCAATTTTATTGTACTGTTTGACTGCAACTGGAAATTCAATTCCTGAATAATCTAACTTATTAATATATTGTCTGTCAGATTTTTTTATTCTATCTGGATCTTTGGCTTGTGGGTTTAAATATCTAATATGACACCATCTGAAGCACTCATTATCATCATTTTTCAAATTGATCGATCCCGTTGCACTGTTTCTGAGTTCTTGTGGTAGTTTAATATATGATGAACCTTTTATCGGATTATATATCACAACATTGAAATAATGATTGTCAACAGATTGAATAGTCCAACCAGATCCCTCTGAAATCCAAACTGCAATCTTATTTAATATATTGTTTTGACACTTGTAGTAATTTAGTAATCTCTAGATTATTCATAATTGTTTGAGGCATACTGTTGAAATAGACGGTCTTATGCATTATTTTTCCATCAGACATTTTTGTGAATGTTACCTTTAGTGTTTCCACAAATTTCAGTCCTTTCATGGATTTTAGTACACTTGTGATATGGTAATAATAATAATAATAATAATAATAATAATAATAATAATAATAATAATAATAATAATAATAATCACTTTATTTAAGTCTCAAATGTATTTAGCCGAGCACAGATGCTCTACTAATTGGGGAGACTAAATCAAATCAACTCTAAATAAATGAAATGAAATCAAATGTTGGTTTTTGGGGAGAGGGGAAAACCGGAGTACCCGGAGAAAAACCTCTCGGAGCAGAGTAGAGAACCAACAAACTCAGCCCACTTATGACGCCGAGTTGGGAATCGAACCCGGGACACATTGGTGGAAGGCGAGCGCTCTCACCACTGCGCCAACTCTGCTCCCCCGAGGTATGGTATGCAGTAGCCTTTCTTGTGTTTTGTAGTTGTACAAGTGGGTCTTTGTTATTTTTTATATTTATTTCATAAGACTTTGTATAGCCTTCAGAGCTTTATCTATTTGCTCTATCTTAGTCCTTGGTAATGGAACTGGTTTTTGAACCACCTTTTTGGTTCTTGGTTTAGAAACTGCCCTATCCTTAAATTCTAATGGTGGAAGAATAATATTGTCTTCATAATCTTGAACCATTTGATTTACACTCTTGCGAGGTGCTGGAATTGGCTTCTGTTTTTTGATGTCATCAGCGAGACTCACTAATTGCTTCATCTCATTAACATCCATTTGGCTTAAGTTTGCTAATAATTTTTTGAATAAACTGTTTCGATTTTCCATCGTATTATTATTAGCGTAGATAATTTTTCCAAGACTGAGAACCTTGTTTTGGCGAGACGCAGTCTTATTATTTTCATTTTGACGATTAACCTTATTTTTCATTTTATTCATCTCAAAATTCTCTCTCATCCTCCCAATATTATATAGTGACAAATGTTTAAGTGTCTTTGGGTTGCCCTAAAAATAGCCGAATTTATGGCGCTGAAAGTATTGAAAATAGCTATTAGGAGGCCCATACTATTTAAAAACGGGTTTTAGAGTTAAGAGTATCATTTTTGTGTAGAACTTGACGAGAAACGTTTTAAAATGAAAAGTAATGAATATAGCCATTAGGCGGACCATACTATTTAAAAATGGGGTTTAGAGTTAAGAGTATCATTTTTGAGTAGAATTTAGGTGATGTTATTAATTAATACCCTTTATTGCTAAAACTATTGAAATTAGCCTTTTCTCCGGTAATACTATTAATTAATACCCTTTATTGCTAAAACTATTGAAATTAGCCGTTTCTCCGGTAATACTATTAATTGATACCCTTTATTGCTAAAACTATTGAAATTAGCCGTTTCTCGAGGAAAAACGCACGATTCCATAGCTGAGAGCAAAATGCGCTCGTACCCCCAATTACTATACTACTTACTACAGTTGTTGCACATATCAAAGACTGCCGGCTTGTTTCATCCCGGGCCAGAATAATACTTCCCGTGCCATGCGTATATTTGACACAGGACCAAAGTGGTTTGCATGTATTTTGAGCAGCATCTCAGCTTGCATATATTGCGGTATCATCACTTGTGCTCCTTTGTAGATAAGGCCATTGTCGATTGTTAGGTTATCCCGGTAGGTCCAGTACGGCCGTAGTGGTTGTGGTACCTGGTTTCTGTCATCCGGCAAGCCTTGAACGATTGTGGTCATTTATTTGGAGAGGTGTTTATCCTTTTTGGTCTCGTCGCGTAGGCGAGATTCGGTGGTTTTTGTGCGGCGTGGGTTGCGGGTGTCTGATTCCTCTGTGAGCTCAGTCCTGAAGACTTCGAAGCCCGTGACTCTGGCATGCACTGGGGTAAGCAATGCAGCTCTCGAAAGGGTGTCTGCCAGGTGGAGTGAGGTTCCTTTCTTGTATTTGATGGTGAAGCGGTATCTCTACAGCCTCGATACCATTTTCTGTAGCTGTGCTGAAGCTTTGTGCAGGCGCTTTTTGCAGATGGTCTCAAGTGGCTGGTGGTCGGTGTGAACTTCTATGTCTGATTTTCCATACAGCCAGTGGTCGAACTTTTAAATGCGTTGCAGATGGCTAAGCACTCTTTCTCAATTTGGGAGTATCGTTCTATGGCGTTGAGGCTGTTTGATGTGTACGCTACAGGTTGGAGGCGTCCTTCACTATTCGGCTGGAGAAGGGCACCACCCTCGCCTTCTTCACTTGCATCGACTTGAAGTACCACCGGTTTGTTGAGGTCATAGTATTGGAGCACTAGTGCGGTGGAAATGAGGTGTTTGGCTTTCTTAAATGCGTCATCTTGTGCTTGTGCCCACATAAAGGGGGTATCTAATTGGGTGAGTTGGGTGAGAGGCCGGATAATGGTGCTGAGGTTGGGGCCATAGGGTGAGAGGTAGTTGGCCATCCCGTTTCCCGTTTCGAGAAGTGGAGGAACCATAGGCATTTCAGTAACGGTACGTATTTTGAATCAGTTATTGTTTAACGGCGTCCAATCAGAAAGAGGCAATCAGCAGGACGGTTTCTAGCTGGCCCATGAAGATCTTGCTACGCATTTCGATCGCTTGAATTTGATTTTCTTCGAGGGTTTGCTCGGGACCGCTTGGGCGGATTTTCGATCGAGAGGCACGAGAAGAAGCGTGAATGTTTCCGCCTTTATGTTGCGTGGTTTGGAAGCTGAGCAATGCGATTTTCTGGGGAAAAATCGCCTCGGCGCTGGCTCGATGCTGGAGCCGTTCAAAGGTCTTTCCACCCTTCTCATTTCTTATGAGGCACAGTCGGCGGCCAAGACAAAACCCGACAAAATCGCTTAAAATATCAGTATGGAGGCAAAAGGACGACAGTACACCACAGGCAAGGCAATTTAACTTTTATTTAGCGTTGTTCAATACTATATTTTTAGCGATTCGTCGCTAAAGCGTGAAACATACGGTAAATCCCATATATTTACTATAAAATAACAAAGGGTCACACAAACAGATTGTCTGGGCGCCCTGTGTTCACATAAGACATTAACAGGGACAGTGGAATTGAAATTCCTGAAGCGTGGATGCCCACGATCAAACAACACAACAGCTGATCAGTACCAAAGCGGACCGCTGAGGGAACAATTTCTAGTCTGAACGACAAGGATCGAAATCCTCCAATCAACAACAGCCTAAGCGAGGATCGAAACGCATCAATTACCACCAGCCACGGTGCTTCTTATACTCACACGCAGCCAGTCGACACCATCGCCTGATGAAGACCAGCAGTATAGCGGTCGAAACGTCGCGATCCACATCTTTGTGACTCAATCGTGAGACAAAAGATTAACTCAGCTATCACCATATAAGTTTTACCACACCATGTTAAGTTTAAATGCATTTCCAGCCATTTCATTGATTTCAGAGGACTTTAATTTAAAAATTTTCCGTGGGAGCAGGCCCCCGGACCACCCTAGTTGACTCACGCTAACGCGATCGAAGTCAGCACCCCCACTTGCAAACTTGCTGCGCGGGCCCTGCAAGCAGGCACTGATATGAAACAGCTTGCAGTGTAAGGTGCTTGAAACTTTTCCTTTTGTCAAATCGAGCCCCTTCTTGATGTAGTTTACTGAAACTGTCGCTCTCTTTTGAACAGACAACCAGCATTATTCAAGTCAGTTATTTATTTATATTATGGGCTCCTGTTTATATATATTTTCATATCTTGAGGCTTAAACGATCTGAACATGTTCTTAAGTTTTGTAACGTAGAATATGAAAAGAGAAACCATGCATACATGACCGAGAAATCTAACAAACGTCTGCTTAGAACCCTTCCATAGCTCATCTCGGAAGAGACAAAATAGTTTTTTTTCCGTTTGTACCCACGAGAAACAAAAATCCACCTGTTTACAACCCCTGATCACGAGGGTGTTTTTTTGTTGCTGTTTGTTTTTTTTTTTTTCCAGTGTGAAAGGCTGTAATTTAATAGCGCCGCTTTCAGTACTTGGGAAAAAAACTGCCATGCAGACTGTAGGTTAACCAGTTTAATAGACAGGCACAGAACAACATCATTCAGCGTGACCGTGAGTGACCGTGACCGTGACCGTGAGTGGCATGACGTATTTCCGGCCTATGAACAAATAAAGCTGATATCTATGGATTTCTTTATTTTGGCACAGTTAGGAGCGCCGAGTTGAAGTTTAGTGGCGGAAATAACTTTGACAACTTGAAATATCCGGTGCACAACAACAATAAATAAATATTTGAGACCCTATTCTTACTTCGCTGTCATAAACTACACTTTTGTCTCCGAAAATACCATAGGAGTTAGAATTAGTTTTCTGGTGCATGTTTCGACAAAGGAGTTCAAACTAACTGTTTGGGGTGTGAATAGATCTTCCCGAACCCTGGTTGAGTAAACCCGTGGGCAGCATAAAATATAAAACAAAATAACTCGGGATCATATTCAGAAGATGTCTCGATTAGACGGCCGGTGAAGCCAAGGGCAAACGCCAAGCTCATGCATTGGAGCTGAACACAATTACAGCTTATTTAGATCGATTAAAATGAATCAAGTTCTCCTGTTTATTGAAACATCGAACTAAACTGTAAAAAAGCGACATGAATACACCCGGCTTCTTCGGTCTGTGAGTTCAGCTCAACTTTTGTTTTTGACCACTGTAGCCAAAATCTCTCGACACTGCTAGAAATTAGTAAAATGGCCATCGAAAATATGGTTCTACGAAGTCGGAAAATTTACAGATGTATGTACATTGGGGGTGGGGGAGTTTGTGTGGTCCAGTCTGATCTGATCCGATCCGGGTACAATCAGTAGAAAGTTACGTTGAAGCAAATCATCGGCTTTAGACTTTTCATGAGCTTATAAGTGCATGGCAGAGTTGAGTTCGGCTCATGTGAAGTAGGCCTGTGATTCGAGCCCAAAATGATGATTAAATAAAACGAATATAGATAACAAAATGATTTACCAGAGACAGACACTTACCTCGAAACTGGGCTGCTGCGCTATTATGTACCATCATGGACAAGATGGCTATGAACATGGCTGTCGACGAGAGGGACATCGCGGAAACGTCTGCTATCAATGCACTATTCGAGATCACAGTGTATACGATACAGGCCACTGGGGCCTTATAACCATTTTGTGAATCCGCTGGCCAGTGCTTCAGGTTCATACGTATTGTTGCCTTGAGTCAACCCTGTTCCGTATCTGTTTATTTTTAGAATTGCCATATGTACGGGGGCCTCATATTTTTGCCGCGCACTAATAATTATTTAGGCTCGATTTTCGCCGCTCAATTGGACCCGAAGTATCCTCCCCTAGAAGGCGTGGGTGAGTTCGGGCTCACTTCCCAAAGCAGCGCCTGGGACCCAGCAGGAGGTCCCTCTAGAACTAATAATATACGAGACAGGGTTGACTCTGAGGGTAAACAAGTATTAGATAGTTACTGAGGCCGACAGCAATATGTGTATTGCAGTCAGTTGATGGCTTAGCCCGAAGCTGACTGCAATATATCACATATTGCTGTGGGCCGAAGTAACCATCTAACATGTTTACCATTCAATACCCAGTGCCATTGTTCTCTCCCTGCACTAAATCACTGATTGAAGTTGGAAGAACTTGGAAGAAGTTGGGCCGCTTATAACAGTCGGAGGAAATGGTGCTGGCCCTTAAAGCATTTAAAAATTGCGTTTTGGGGCATAAGGCGAGAAACAAGGCCGTTTTAAAAGAACCATATATACTAAACGTCATAAAAAAAACAGGCCGCAATATGTTTGATATTGCAGCCTGTGCACTGCTATATTTTTAATATTGCGGTCTGTTTGTTTCCCTGCTGACAAAAAGGACTGCCCCCTTTTTCCTGAGACAGTTGTTTTAGCATCTTAAAAGACTGCAATCAGTGATTAAGTGCGGAGAGAGAACAATGGCACTGGGTATTGACAGAAGGGGTGATACGCTTCTGTTATTGAATAATAAATATGGAAGATGGTGGCTCCGAGTAATGGACTCCTGCTGGCAGATAGTATTCACATATAGGTGGCTTTGATGTGATGTCATCAAACTTCCATAAACATTTATAAGGGCACCACGAAGCTTCTCTTTAATTTTAATATCTTCTTTACACCAGTCAGAGATAAATTGTCAGAGAAAATTTCATGCTAAATACATTGTTTTCATTAACAAGTACAACACTTTGAAATTTAATCAATATCTAGGCAGCCCGAAGTACAATAATCAAAATATTATAAAACTCGACGATATTTTCAATTTTCTGTTCACTTTTAACATGAAGTGATGTTGATGTGAAAGTGCCATTCCCCGGCAACGATTCTAAAGTAAAATTAGAAATATACTGATTGGATGAATTATCTGCTTTATTTCTCAACCGACATCCATTGCGGCCATGTTGGGTGTACCTCAGAGGGACAACTAAATGGCGAATCTATACATACTCTTACATGCAATTCGTGGAAAAGTAGTTTAGCCCTAGCCTTGTTCTGACGAATAAGAAGTTTTTTTTTAAGATAGCGTTTAGCTATAGCACTGATCATGAGAAACCTGATGTACTTTATTAACCTACTATACGTTATTTTTGTAATTTTGTGCTTTATTTTAAACGTTAGAAATAAAGAAAAGAAATAAAGAAAGAATAAAAAATAAGTACGGCGGTTGAAAAAAATTCCTATCCGTGTTGTTTTGTTTGTTTGTTTTTTGTTTCCACTCCATTCAATGTTTTGAAACTAGCTCACGGTAATTGATATAGCTACACAAGGCGTAAGGTAGGCCTCCTTTTCCACTTCTTGTGATTTAATCTTCTTGTCAAACAATTGTCTTGCTTTTGCATCAACAAATTCCTTTCCAAAACCCTTGAAATTTCAATAGAAATATCTTTCACCTAGTTTCCATTCTAATTTATCACCATTTCAGGTAGCAGATTTTATGAACGCAACGGTTCTCCGAAAATTGAAACCTGGTTTTCACTAGCGACGCAAACACTAGCGCATAAAGCATAAGCAGCTTATGCCAAGTGAAAACGAACACTACGCAAGCGAACGCAAGCATAAGCGCAAGCACAAGGAAAACCGGTTTTGATCCTTGCGCTTGTGCTTGCGCTTATGATTATGCTTGCATTAAGCTCGTTTTCATAGTGAAATAAGCGCTCTTGTGCTTGCGTTATGCTTGCGCTTGCGTCGCTAGTGAAAACCAGGTTTGAATTGAATTCAAATCTCGCAAACCTAGTGTTTCGTGATATGTTTGCTGAGTATACCTGATTTTTCTCGGGTCGCTTAAATTCTCTATTCAAACCATGCAAAATTTTTAAGTCCTCAACAGAGAATTTAGTAACATCTTTAATAGACCGGAACACGTTAAAAAAATTAATTGCGACCGACAGAAGAACTGAGGTCGAAAACTGAATATAACTTACGTACCATATGTGTGATTATAGTACTATCATTTGGCAGTGATCATTGGATTTTTTTCTTTGATCGTATCCTCAGTTGAATCATGAATTTCAGTGTAACTTGAGTGCTCCAGCGCGACTCCGATAAATATGAAGGTTTCACCATACTCAAATTTTCTTTTACCAAACATCAGTTCGTCCAGTTTTAAAAGTGCGACAAGTTACGACATGCTACGAGAATGGAGCAAATGTTTCGTTTGTGGCGTTGTACCCACGGTTAATGAATAGTTGTGTAAGTGAATTTTTTTTTTGCATTCGCCATTAAAATCAGCTACGAAAGATGTTTGGAAAGGGATGGAGGAAAGACTGAACCACGCCAAAAAAAATAAACTGAAATTTTTATGCGATCAAAACTAAGCTCAAAAATTCATCAAGGATTTGTGACAGAATTGTCTCCTTGGCTTACGGTTTTGGTCGGCACTGTGAAGAAATGAATCGGCATGAAAACAAAGCGAAAAAAGACAACCGAGCTCATTAATTTAACTGCTGTCAAGATATTTCTTTCCACGAAGCACTTGGCAACATTAAGCCACTGACCTATTTACATGAAGATATGGTTTCCAGTCAGTTTCATTTTGTGTTACTTAAACTGATTTTAATCTCACCCTTTCTTGTCCTTAGGAGGTTTGGACCTAAACGGCTGCCGTTTTTCATGTTTTTGAAAAGAAAAGCTCTGTCCTCTTTGTTGACGAGTTTACTCAAACGTTTATGCCACCAGAGCGTTGCACCGACTGAGCATGCGCTTGAGAGTAAACGTTGCACTGAATTTTTCAGCGATGGATTGTGTTGGTTGTTCACGGCAAATCAGGGAAGCCTGATGGGTCCTTTCCTCTTCTAGTTTGTGTTGTGTGTTTAATGTCGCTTAGATGTTCAATAGTCGTCGCCAGAGCTCGCAACCGAAGATAGTTTTCAGCGTAGTCGACTCAAACGTAAGCCATTGTAAACTGAACGGCATTAATGCAAACTGATTTATCCAATCACCTTTCTCTTATTAATCGGTTGAAGCATGTATCGGTAGAGTGAGATGAGTTGAGGAAGGAACACTCAATCGGTCCAGTCCAGCCGATAAGACTTCTTACAGAAAATGAGTCTGATTCAACGTCTGCCCAAAATCCGCATTTGAACGAAATGCCGTGAGCTACTCGACCTGATTGGTCTTCCAGACTCCAATGTAGAAGGCAGTCGTCCGTTAAATTTTCCGCAGAAATGAAACTTGCTTGCCCTAAATCGTACGCTTTTTGTAGTTGGAATATGAAGTTTCTTGTAATCTTCTACGGTCATCTTCTGCCTCAGGCATAAGAAAATCTCGTAGAACAAGAAAATGTACAAAACACCAACCATTAGCGCATCGAGATTTTCCATTTCTTTCAACTCAATTCGCAAACGAGAGGTCTATCGCTGTGTGGATAAACTGGCATCCATTTTTGTTCGAGCTCTTGAAAAGATTATAGGTGAATTAAAATCAGAATCTGGGCGAATTTCAGCGACATTTTATAGAGCAATTACTGTCGATCCATTGAGCAGTTTGCCATTCTTATTTATACTTTCACCTGCCTGCGTGCAGCACGCTTTGGAAAGAAACCTAAGGCCATCAAAATTTTCATTTATTAAAAATGCGTGTGAAAGAAACGAAGATAAGGCGGAAAGATGTTTTCATTAAAAACAGCCTTCGGGACTAAAAGTATTACGTCCTCTATTTCATTTAAAGCAGTACACAGAAATTACGTCTCCCCAATGTAGTGATACTGAGCCGGACACACACGAAAAATACCTAGTATACTGAAATCAGTATTTCCATTAAAAGAAGTGATTAAATATTGATGGTGGTGATAAAAATCTGTGGCCACTCTATTTTTTTATCGTTAAAGTCGTTGCCTGTGGCCTTCAATGTTTTCGCCGCGAGTTTCGTGTCAATGAATTTTAATATTTGTGTAGCTTACTAGTCTGACTACGTTTTTACTTTCTTTTTTCAGTCAAAAACGTTTGCGTGCTTTTTCAACAAAGGAAGGAACGTATAGCAGATAAATGGAATGATCATCAAAACCTTAGTGATATTATGTTGTCAAAAATATTCGATTGTTTCTCCCTCTGCTCTTAAATCACCTCCTATTATCGCGCAAGAAAAACTAAACAGAAAAGATGAAGTGGGGTGATAAGGCATTGAAAATGACGGACAAGTAAAATTGCTGTAGAATAACAGTCATTTTTCTCGGATATTGCTCAGCGTGAGACACTTGTGTGGGAAAATTCAGCTACATACAAGCTGACAGTATAGTGGAAAAATATTGCCATTCCTTTGTCTTCTAAGAAACGCGCTAAAGTTAGTTGAGAAAAAACATAAAAACCTAGCATAATAGTATTTAGTATAGGCTCGTGTGCTCGCACGAACAGTTAAAAGAGGTGGATTTCGGTGAATCGTTTTACACTATGCTACATCCTCGCGCGTTTTACTATAACACAAGCATAACAAATTAAAAGAAAATGAATGAAGCTAGTAAAGATAAACAACAAATTAGTATTCATCAGATTTTTCAAAAATAGAAAAACGCAGTCTTATCTATTTTATTGCAGTCTAGCCCATTTTGTATCCGCGTCTATGGCCAATTCATTCAGTACTGCAGTGCATCAACTTTATTTAGATCAGACCGTGATGAATCATTGAAGGCACAATGCGCGGTTTGCCTGACACTTTTCAATATAAAATAAAATTAAAATTAAAAAAGGGCTCAGAAATACATTCGCCATACAGATTTTGGCAAAAGTGAATAGTTTCATGGAGATCTCGCTCAAACTCGAAAATTTACTCCGCAGACGTTTTAATTTCATATTTGTCTTTTTTTTTAATTTTTTTTACAAAGAGCGGGCACTCTCTTGCGCATTGGATCCATGCGACGATCCGAATTTTCGCTGAATTCAGAATGGCGATTACATCAGTGTCAATCTGTTCTTACCATAACAGGAACCCGTACACAGTACTCTCTCTTAGTAGGCCCCATACTAGGTACCTCTCACGCGTCAGTTAAAATATTAGATAGATTTTAGATTACTTTTTCCCGCGGAAACCGGATTTAAGTTCGGGTCCTCTAGACTTCGCATGTGGTGAAAGAAGGCAAGACTTGATTTAAGTGAGCCAGAGCTTCGTTCAGAAACATTGTTTTATTCAGTTGGAGCCGTCTGGACTGTCCAGCTACAGGTGTAACACAAATAGTTGTACTGTGATATGCGAACCTTAGCCAATACTACCCAATGTCACTTGACGGTAAGCTTAGAAAACTGAGAGAATTCTAATGTTGTAACGCTTCGCACCTTTGCGGACTTTACAGCCGATTCCATGTTGGCTCTCACAGCAAGTGTGAAACACCTTAGTGTGCGGTTTGCTTTACTATTACATAGATTCGAATATTTCTTAAGGTGGGGGTGTACGTGAATTTGAATGAAATTTTAAGGAGTTTACGCGCACTCCAGGTTGCCGAACTGTTTTGGTGTCCATCTACTGATTTTTAACTTCAAATTCCTTTTTTATATCTTCACTAAATCTTCAATATTTCCTATTTCCCTAAATTTTACTAATCATTTGAGAAAAATCATCTCTTCCAAATATACCCAACAGTCACCAAACAATTCACAAAATATCTCACAACATAGCTTCGTAAAATGACCACAGTGATTTTTGATTGCTTGAAACGCGAACGAGTTATTAACATTAAATTCGTGTTGAGAGACGAAAAAACGGTGTTACCCCCCGCTAAAGGTACTACTTCGACAGAGGAAGGTCCTGCAGGCCTCCATCATTATCCATATCTAGCCTGTTGATTATATTGATGTTCGGTGGAGGTTAAAGTTCCTGCTGCTGCTGCTGATGATGATGGATGATGGTAATGATGATGAAGATGATGGTGATGATGATGATGATGATGATGATGATGATGATGATGATGATGATGATGATGGTGGTGGTGGTGGTGGTGGTGGTGGTGATGGTGATGGTGATGGTGATGGTGATGGTGATGGTGATGATGACGATGATGATGATGATGATGGTGGGTGATGGTGATGGTGATGGTGATGGTGATGGTGATGGTGATGGTGATGGTGATGACGATGATGATGATGATGATGACGACGACGATGGTGATATAACTTTGGCAATGATTGTTAGTGATTTTACAGATCCGGGAGAGTTGGCCGAATATTTTATACTAAAAAGATAATTCGCATCGTTTTCAGTAGATTTTAGGTCAAAAGGCCTAAGTTGGCAAGTGAGGTTTACTCACGTCTAAGCCAGGTTGGCTGGAATCAGTAGCTAGTGGGAGAGTGAGAACGTCATGTTGACTTTGAGGATCACTCGAAGCGCCAGCAGGTTGATTTTCAAATGTGCCACGTTGGCGATAGGTCGTCGACGCTTCGTTTGCGGCCATCCCTGAGCAATAGACTACTGAAGAACGTTGATCTGGGTACAAAATGACTCTACAGAAACTAAAAGCAAAGATATGCAAAACACTGAAACAATACTCACATAACCAAGTTGGTGCGGCTCTGAAAGCGAGCGTACAAGGGCTCAATAAGCAGCGCACGTGCTTCTCATGCTACTCTGTAGTGACGTAGGACTGATGACATAAATTATAGAAATCAAATCGCTTCCCCGGCTCTAATAGCGTCTTAATAGTGGACTAAAAAGACATTATAACATAACTAAAGAAAAGCGCGCGCTCTGATTGGTCAATTAACCATTTACTATTTGCCCATGGGTGAACGCTGCTGATGATAGCTGGCGTGTGCGCTGTTTGTAAACTAAAATTTCGCTTTTTGGGCGAGATTCTACAAAATGTGTATCGTTTCAATCGTCATAGTGTCTACCGAAGTATTAAGCCGTTGCAATTTCTGTGAATGAAGTTGCGCGCGCCTGTTTTAAGTTAGTGCAATAAAATGGGACTTTGCTTTCTCTACGATGTTTATGTTATGTTATAAAAACAAATGGTAAACATATCAGCGTGCACTATTGAGTTATGGATGCACTTGGGAGGTACGCTAAGCACTCAAGAAGCTAGAATTTATTACGCTTCTCTCGTGCTTAGCAACCGCCGCGTGCATCCATAACACAATAGTGCACGCCGATCCGTTTACCATTTGTTAAATAGCCAAGCGCGTGTCTAAAGGGGGCTTTTAGAGAAGTGGGTTTACGCAAGACTCGGAGGAAGTCCGAGGAAGAGCAAGTCTTTACTAAACCAGATTTACCTGTCAGGAACTATTTTCTTGTTGTTTATAGGCACTGTTAAAATTGTGACCATTTATGACAATTGATATGCTGCCTCACAAACATGCTCAGGCCAGGTAAAGCCACATGTAGAGCACCATGGCCACGCGCGTCGTAGCAGCCCCTCCCCCGGGGGTACTCCCTTGCATGGGCTATATATGTATGTGCCGCCCCAAAGGGTATGGTTTTTAGCCTTTTTGGTCTGAAATAAGGTGTGGCTTGTGCAACTCTATAGCTAGTCTTGGAATTGGGTATGTTGTTTTAGAAGAAGCTACTTCTTCAAGTTCATATTTTTATCCTACCTAACAAAAGCATATAAAAATTGCCTTTAACATTATAAGGAAGGTCTGAAATAGGGTATCGAATGTTTGGTCAGGTCTGAAGTAGGGAAGGGAAAATCGCAGATTTTGGTCTAAAATAGGGTAAGGGCTTCAGGAAGCGGGCCGCAATACCCGGCATCACCCAATTTTTCTGGGAGTACCCTCTCCACCTCCGGGTAGCAGGCATTGCCCCTTACATCTACCAACTGTACTTGTTAGCCCAAGTATAAGTAGCCACGTACAGCTGTTTCGGCCTTGTTACACCACAGGATAGCATGGCTAATAACTGAGTCAGGGGTAATGCTTGCTAGCTACTACTTGGTCTTCATGCCCTATGTGTGACCTTAGTTCATCCCAGCACATTCGTGCGATATTCTGTTGTCACTATATATCATTTTTCACTATTAAATTGGTTTGATTGTGGATACTCCACAAACAGAGCCAGCTGTTATTGGGCCAAAAATAGTCATATATGTGTTTGCTGTACGTCGACAGGATGGATTGCGACAGCATATAATCTGGATCAGGTTCTGTAATTTCCGGCTATCCTCCCCTGAGAACGACCCATAGTTTATCGGAAACGATCAAGAAATTAAAACATTCCTCTAAGGGCCACTAAACGCTTTTTAAAAGCGAAAGCGGAAAATGTTTCTTTAAAATGCATTTACAACTAACACCCTGATTTGTGTTGATCTAGGCAGGCCTCCTCTCTCAGAGACCGTTAGGCTACTTACCAAAATGTGGGCCCACTGAAAAAATAGATGAGCTTGTTACAATTGCTTGTCTTCCTCTTTTCGTGATTTAAGGCCGTATATATAAGGAATTAACGGGAAAATCAACGGGAGAAGTGAGGTTTTAATACCGCCTTTGATTTACCTACCACTAATAACCTCTTAAATTAAATTAACTGGCAAAGCCCACCTTTGCAAAAATTATTTGTCCTCTGTTTAGGTTTATTTAATATTCTTTTGTCTGTCTGAGAGAAAAGAGGACCATTCAAGATTTCATTACTTTGGGAAACAAATTACTGAAAAGGCATTAAATATTTTCGCTTCTGAGTTTTACAGCACACCAACCTCTTCCTTTCCATTCCAGATCGAACTGGACGAAGTTGGGGGAGGGAGTGGGGGTGGGGTCATTTTGTTTGTTGGTGGTTACTGCGGTGGTTACTACTATTGTCTCCTTTGTTTAGAGGAAATTTGGCATAGCCTGGCGAAAAACCCTCTTAGCAAGGATGAGAACAAGCAATAAGCTGAATCGCCGCCGAACTAGTCCCGGGAATGGTACTCAGCGAACTCAGTAAGTAACATCGCTAGCGAATCACCTAAAGGCTCTGTTCAGAATTTATCAGAATCGGCGGCTTTCCCTGATCATGACTTAGCCTGTGTTTACTGTCGCCCGAGGCCAAAGAAGGCGGCTTCCCTTCACAGATTCACTTTAATCTTACTTAATGCTATTTATTTCTTACCGTAAGGCTTTTTTTTTTGTAATTAATGGCAATTATCTACGGTCGTTAAATCCTTTATCAATGAAATATGCGCGTATTTCACGCGCGCGAGACAGCGGCCTATGTGATCTCAAAAGTAATCTTTTCCGATGCAAGACTTTGACAAGTTCAGTCTTTTCTTTGTCCAGTTTTCTCCTTCAGTTTAAAGTACAGAACAATTAAGCCGCCTGAATACTTCGCGACTACATTTTTCTTGGCCTGGCTATTAAAAATTTCCCATAAACTCCCCTTATTCAAGCAGCCAACCCTCGCTTATAAAAACAAGATTTTAAAGGGGCAGTGTCACGCTATTGTACCATCACTTTAAAAAGCGTTTAAAAAACTGCCAATGCATCAGTGGAAACCTTAAAATAATGGCCTAGTTTTGTTGCCAAAGATTGTGCTACTGCATTGACACTATATAAACTCTTGCTTTCCATCAAAGATGACGAGGAAGGAAATGGATTGAAATTTGGAAAAACTTGCAAGTTTTTTCAAAATTTCAAGCTATGCATTGAAAAATCACCAAAAAATTTATTATGGTTAGTTCTCTCTGCTAAAATTTCATTGGAATTCATCTCGCTGACTATGCAGGATCATTTTTTGCACGGTGACAGGTAAAAGGCAGTAATTTTGGCAGAATTGAACCAAAAACAGCTAAAATCCCGGTGACAGTGCTCCTTTAATTTTGAGCCTTGCTTGTATTGACAACTTAAGATCGGTTCAGTCAGTCAGATAAAGAGGCTCTTTTCGTATAGCGCAATTCAGTCGTCGAGGAAAGCTCCTCATCGCCCTCCTGGCGGACGATTGATAAAAATCCGATGAAGTTCGCTCTCTGGAGTCTTGCCGATATCTTATTTATTGTTTATATCGACCTGAAAAAAATTATCCTTTAACCCCTACACACTCCCTAGATTGAGAAATTGTCAATACGTCTTTATTTTCCGAGTCAGCAGATAAAACCCAGGGAGTTACGATCCACAGAAAATGAATTTTGTATTGGTGCTTCAGTTTATTCCAATTATTGCAGCGTACTGGCAAATCCCGCTAGTTTTATAACCTTCTATTTTGAGTAATGCGCGTGCCTGAACAATCGATCATTTTATTATCTCCCACTGATGGAAATTCTTGGAAGGAAATTGGATTAACCCGGGATAGGAAGAGATTACTTCAAATATCAACAATGGAAAAATGCGCTTTAGTATCCGGGGTTATCATAGCAAGGCCTGAAAACATTCCTGCCACTAAAAACAGGGGCACCCAACAGCAAGTTTCGGTAGATATCTGTTCGGTGGAGGGTAATTCGCCTTGTGCTTTCGGCGTCGATATAAGAGTGATCTCGGATTTTCGTAGCTAAAACGTGGCCTAAAAGATTCGCAATTGGGAAATCATAGCCCCTGAGTCTTTCGAAAAGGTCATAATTGCTGTTTTTGGCAGTCAAAAACGTCGACTAGCATTTTCGGAAAGAAAATAGTTCCCTAGAAAGTTCTTGGCAAGTTCATTTCGGCTTGCATTTTCTCGATGGAAGATTTTATTCCCTAACATTTTCGGGCAGTTACAATTTCAGCTAGGGAATCCGAACAGATGAACTTCTTCTAGCTTTTGGAAACATCACTTTAAACAGACTTAAAACACCATAAGATACTTAAAATGCCTTTCTTCAGCTTTTGGTTAATTTGGCTCGTTGGGTGCCCCTGCTAAAAATAGTGAAGAAAACCCAAGGGAGATTTCATTGCTTGCCTGGACAAATAAAGAGATCTTTGCGTGATAAGTGCGTTCTCTTCTCTGGGATCCTGGCTTCTGGCCAGCTTCCCAGCTCGTTTCGAATGAAATTCTACCCTGGGGGAAGGGGGGCACTCCTTATAATGGCCTATACGGGGAGGCTCCGCCCGAAAGAGGTACCTTTTTCACGCTTCAGGTATATGAAAGGGTGGGGATTTCACGAGTAGAAGTATATGAAAGGGTAGGGAAATCTGTCATTTAGGTATTTGAAAGGGCCTTTCATAAAAACATTTCCAACACATATACCCAGGAGCCCCTGACATACCTTATGACTGTACTGTTCCAATGGAAGGTATACGAAAGTGGTTCCATTTGTCTGATGGAAGGTATACGAAAGGGGTACCTTTTCTGCCAAAAATGGTATATAAAGGGGTAAGGGGTCGGACCTCAGCGCGGAGAATCCCCGTATTATTTTTTTTGTTTTTTAGTAGCCCCCCGGGAATTCTACTTTCTCAGAGCTCCTGACCGTCTTCAAAACAGTGTTAGTGGCGTTATAAATTAGCTTACATGAAATTATCTTTACAATGGGCATAATCATTACTTTTTAAGTTTGGTGGCCTTATGTCACAGCAAGTGTCGAAGTAAAGTGTGGGCAAACTTTGAAGAACATCGAATACAAATACTGTATGCGAGTTTAATTAGGTTGCATGGGCGAAATTGTCAGGAGGGATACGCCTGGAAGGAGGGGAGTAGAATTTTGCAAGTGGAGAAGCAGGGAGGATCTGAATGAATCCTTCATAAAGCTAACCCGTAGGCATCTTATTTTCGAGTAACGGGAAAAGAAAAATTGCGGAGAGGTCTCGTTCCATCCCTATCTCGTTCCCAGGGCTTTTCCCTCCCTTGGGGGCGGGGTACGCCCAAGTGAAGGAAAAGCCCTGGGAACGACCGAACGAGGTTGGTTCCACCCAAGTCCCACCCCTACCCCGCTCTACCCATACTCCCCTCCCCCACTAGTCTCAGGCAAGAGCTTGAGCGCAGGCATAAAGCCTATGCAATTTGCATCAATACAAAGGTAGCTATACAATCCCATCCATAAACACTCTTTGACAGCTGCCCTTTGCTGTCTTCGCCACTTTCAAGCTACATTGCTGTCCCCAATTATGTTTTTGGAGGGGGGAGGGGGAGCCCAATTTTTTCTTGGAGGGGGAGAGGAGGGGGAGGAGGCATGAGTTTTGGGGAATCTTGCAGACTTGTGACACCTCTAGAATAGAATTTGTGTATCGGATCATCTTAATGATTAAGTCGTCTTTGTGAATTTCCCTCACATCTCGGTACAGCGCTATGGCGCTATGGCGCTATTTCTCAGTTATAATAGGCCTCGAAGTGTTACCATTACAGCGCGAGCACCTGATACACTGCATAACAAGTGTTTTTCTCGCTCTTTGATCGGGCGAAACCTGGGATGAGGGCAAAAACTGGGAGGAGGGGAAGGAGGACGGGGGGGGGGGTGGAGGTTTGCTCCCTCAGTCTCTTTCTGCTCGATCAGAGAAGAACGTTTACCTTGAAAACCCGTCGGAAACGCTTGATACGACAGAACAGCGATAGAGCCAAACAACTTATTTATAAATTCGTAACTTACCCTTGGAAGCCGAAAACATGAAAATAAATTGTATGTTGAATATCGCGCATGCGAACCTCGCCTGAATGATTAGCTTTTTATTATGCCATGAAATGCCACAGCAAGGTCTAGCAGTCTTAAAGTAGTTCTGAACAACATTGAACCAATGTCTTCTTCGATGCCGGTGCGGCGCTCTGCTGCTGTTACTGAGCGAGTATCGTTATACCGGATGGTAGATGGCGGGCTTGCGTTGAAGTGAGTCCACGGTGTCTCAAACCGGAAATTAGCGAGCGCGAGTGGTAAAGATGTCGATTGGCTACACAGCTTACAGTTGATGAAAACGTCTTACATTCGTAATTATAAAGAAGCTTCATCGAGGCGATTAGGCAGTCTGCGCTCGATTGCGAAGGAAATTCTTGTTATCGAGTCAAACTGACTGAATCCAACTAAATAAATTTGCACTATGCTTCTGTTGTGTTGTTTAATAATTGTATAATATATTATTATTTATTTAATCTATTATTGTTTATTTAATATTATTTATTTAATTGTTTCAGTGTCACCTTGTCTGTTGCATTTTGCGACATGGGTGACACGGGCTTTCAAACGTTTTGTCACTGGCCGATTTTGTTATAAAAAATAATGTCAACAAAGCGGAATATTCATTCAGTAAATTTCTTTTGTCTTATCAAGGACCAACTCTTTTGTAATGTCACTATTAAGCCATTTTTGACAGAAACTAATATACCTCAATCAGAAGCCACTTAGTGTTTTGCATTTTAAAAACCTAAGCTGCAAACGTGCCAAATAGTAAAGTTAGTAACCTGCTAACAGCGTGAATAAGTTATATTCAGTTTTTAATACACCCCTTTGTCTCATCTGCGGAAGTTTTGGAATCGATATGTCACAATAGCATGGCTCTTGATGACAGAAGGACATGTGGATTGGGTCCGCTAGGTACAGCAAATCGAAACCTTTTGGAATCAAGTGGCCAGATGAGCCGATAAAGGCACTTGGAGTGTATTTTACGTATGATATTAAGCTACTTCACGAAAAGAATTTCATAGAAAACTTAGATTCTATTAAAAAACTTATTAATCTCTGGTCGTCCAGAGGTCTTTCCATTTATGGTAAAGTGACAGTCATAAAATGTTTGCTAATTCCAAAATTTGTTTATGTCTCGTCTTTACTTCCGACCCCCAAGGAATTGGTAAAAGATTTAAACAGATTGTTATTTAAATTTCTATGGAAAGGTACGGATAAAGTCACCCGAGCGTCGACAATAAATGATTTTGAACATGGAGGCTTAAGAATGATTGATATTGATAGTATGATCGTATCTCTAAGATTAGCATGGTTAAAAAGAATATTCAATGAAAATGGTGGAACAAGGAAAAACTACCTAGGTTATCTCCTGGAACGCTCCGGTGGCTTATTCTTCATTAACTGTAATTATGATTTAAAAGATTATCCAAAATTTTCTCAATTCTATCATGAACTTCTGAGTTGGTGGGCACATTTTCGAAACACTTTTGATTCAAAACGTGATTGGTGTCATATAATTTGGAATAATAAAGAGATACGCATTGGGAATAAACCTGTTTACTATAAAAAATATTTTGAATCTGGTATAATTTTTGTTAAGGATCTGTTATTTCATTTGAATATTGAAGAGTCATTTAACTGCATTAAACGCAAATCTAGCAAAACGAATCTTTTAATGTGGGCAGGACTTCGTCATTCTATACCAATTAACCTTAAATTAGATACCCCTCAGAATTCTCTGGCACCCACTCCAATTCTAAAAATAAAAAATAACACTTTTGATGTAACAAAAAAGAAATCAAGAGATTATTATAATTTGTTAATCAGTAATAAGGCTCAATTTCCGAATGCTACTAATAATTTAAGAAGTGATTTCCATTTGTCTACTGACCAGCTGAAGCAAGTCTTTAGACTTCCTCACAGCGTTGCTTTTGAACCATACGTGAAAGCTTTTCAATACAAAATATTAAACTCAATTTTATTCACTAATGTTAAATTGCACAAAATTGGTTTCATAGAGAGTGACCTCTGTAGTTTTTGTGAGACAGTACCTGAGACTTTACACCATTTACTTTTTCAATGTAGTCATTCAAGGCTGTTTTGGTCCAACTTCGAATGGTATTGGCTCTCTTTAACGAATGACAAGATCCAGTTATCTCTTCAAGATGTAGTAGTTGGAATAATTTCCTCTCAATACTCTTCACTTCTAAACCTTCTAAATTTTTTTATTATCATTGGAAAATTGTATCTATGGGACTGCAGGAGAGATCACGTGCACTCTGACTTACAGAGATTTAAGGTCAGACTGAAATTGAAGTATGAAATTGAACGTTTTATAAGTTTAAAAAATAAGAATTATAATATTTTTAAAAAGAAATGGATCTTTCCACCTTCTTTGTTATTCAACCAAGTATAAATGTAAGTATATGTATATATATATATATATATATATATATATATATATATGTAATATATATAATATATGCGTAATGTAATCTCGTTTCCTTTTAGCTTGTTAGTTTTGTTTCATTAGTAATTATTGTAAAGCAGTTTTGTTTTGTTAAAAAAAAAAAAAATGGCTCTTGATGACAACTCATGAATTCATACTGTCATAGGTGTTGTCGCCTGTTCACTCAAGTGTGTCCATGTGATAATTCATTCACGCTCTATTGTGGCGAAGTCTTCGTGCAGAGGTAAATCAGTTCGTTCGGTTTTTCCACCAAATCGTCGAACCAACTCTTCTGGGCGTTTTCTGGCGTGTGGACTAACAATTATTTGTTCTACGTCTGCAGCTAAGTTGGCACGCAATGTGCTAACGAGCCGAAACGAGGATTCATCATTCATACGCGCTGAATGCGTGGAGCGCCTGGTTTGGTGATACAGAGCTTGTGGCCGTTTTCATTCGCTTAGTAAGTCCACTTTTTTAAAAATGGCCAGTCATTTTAATTCTTGAGTAACAGAGAGAAAGCTATTTAGTTATGCCGACGTTATTTACTTTAATTTGAATGCGTTAACGTCGGCTTGTTAGTTTTACACGCCCAGTGTCTATTCATCGATTCATCACTTTGTCTTTAGTAACTCGATAGCTTACCTCGCTTTCATGTGAATTAAAACCCATGTTGGGTGTGACAGAAAATCAGAATAGAAGAACAATAAGCTAGGACAAGGATCACCCTTTCCTTACGAAGACGACTCAAAGATTCTAGATATATACCTGCGGAGACTAAAGTAAGTCAATTTCGTTTTATTTCCCAGTATATGTAAAGATAGACGTTACATCAGTCGCTAATTTTCTCTAAAGTTAGTTTATGCTGGCACATGTGTTATTGCGTGTCGGATTTGCAATATGTTAAAGTCCTAAGATAGTTTTTGCTTATTTTGTGTTCAAATTCGAACCGCATTTCCCGCCTCTTTCGCATCGACCGCATCTTTTGCTTCGTTTGCATCTTTCTCGTCTTATTCATCGGACCTTAGAATCATTGGATTCATCGCAAGAAAGATTTGAGAGAGACCGAAACTGAACTTGGAAGGAATAATAAAGCCCATTGTAAGATAATTACTGCGTGTTCGAATGACTCTCCCTTTTGTATCGTTTTGACATCATTTGTGGGTTGATTGGCTAAGATTTACTGTACTACCCGTCACCTACATTAGTTCGAATTTATTCCGTACGACTGCGTTTCATCCTTGTTGGTCCAGAAATTCGTTGCTGTTCAATCTTTGATTTCGTGCTGGAATGATCGGAATGTGCTGCTGAGGAAAAGCCCACCCGCATCTCAAATATGACTTCAGAAAGGGATAAGATAAGCGTTCTCTCAGGACCATCCGGTATTGGGAGGCAGGATGTTCAAAGTGTAATATCAGAAAATCTGCGCGGCTTATAGAAAGCTAGAAGTTTGGCAAAGAGTATCGTTAGCGAGAAACGGAACGAAATAAACGAATTGCTATCAAGCTCCACGGTAGACATCTACGAGCTTAACAAAAGAGTCATTGACTTAGACACCGCAAAGAAACAATTCCTAATTGATCACGAAAATTATCACAAGAATCTGCGAGACGCGGCAGACATCGAAGAATCAGATGAATACTATGAAGCCGAAAACCGAAGAGTTAACATTTTGAAAGAAAGAGTCTCACATTTGGTAGAGAATTTTAGGTCTAAGGACTCGCCGAATGTCAGCCCTGAAGATTCCGTCAGCAATTCCGGCGCGAGCGGCAAAACCTCCAATTCAAAACACTCTAAATTTAGCCGCAAGTCTGCGTCACGCGTGTCTTCTCGAGCGTCGAGTTCACTTTCGAACGCTAAGGCAAGGGCTATCGCGAAAAAGGCATCACTTGAGGTGGAGGCTGCTAGCCTTAGGAAGAAGATGGCGTTACAAGAAGAAGAACTGCGATTACAACAACAGAGAGAGGCACTTGACCTTGAAATAAAACTAGCGAAGGCGAACGCCGAAGAGCGAGCTTACTCGAGAGTGGAAGATGAAAACCTCATGGTCCGACACATCTCTTCTACAAGGAACGATCAGGAAATCGTGCGTCCCTCCCCGTCTAAGATTCATCCCCAGACCCCACTCTGTAGCAGAGAAAGCTCCCGGGAAGTCGTGCATTACTCTCTTGACCCAAATGCACAAGAACGGCGGCAAACCTCTCCCACTGTTGGTCAACCGACGAGCGTCAGCGAAGATGCCGAGACAGGAGTCAACGGCGACCTCTCGGTTTCCTTTGTAACCGCACAGAAACAGCAAAACGAGCAAATTGAGCGATTGCTTAAACAGCAACAACAACACACTGCTGCGTTATTGCTTCCCCAGCCAGAAGTTCCGATATTTAAGGGCCAGCCAATAGAGTACTGCAGCTTTATTCGTGCGTTTGAAAATCTTATTGAGAGCAAAACCGACAGCAGTAGCTCGCGATTGTACTACCTTGTACAGTATACAGCCGGAGACGTGCAAGAATTGATGCACAGTTGCCTCGCAATGAGCCCAGCTGAAGGTTACCAAGAAGCACGCAGGCTGATGAAAGAAAAATACGGCCAGAATTACAAGATCGCCGCAGCCTACGTTGACCGACTTACGAATGGTCCACCCATAAGAAGTGAGGACGGAAACGCCCTTCAAAGGTTCTCCGTCCAGTTAACAAGCTGTAAAAACGCTCTGAAGGACATAGGCTACTTGAACAAACTTGAGAACCCTGATGCCTTGAAGAAAGTCATTGAAAGGTTGCCCTACGGAATAAGGCAGAAGTGGCGTGAAGTTGTTGATGATATCATCCAACGGCAGAATCGCGACGTCACTGTTGAAGACGTCGCTACTTTCGTGGAAAAGAGAGTTAGAGTTGCAACCCACCCCATTTTCGGGAATATCACAAACGACAGCAAAAACAACGACTCCAGCAAACACAGAAACAGATCTGGAAACGGCACTCCCAAAGGGTCCTCGTTCGGCACAAATGCTGAATCTAACCAGCCGTTGCCTCCTCCCGGAACATCCAACGTAAAATGCCCGTCGTGCAGCCAAAACCACAGGTTGTCTCAGTGTCCAGACTTCAGAAAGAAAACATTGGCAGAGAGACTTCAATTCGTGCGCAAGAAGGGACTTTGTAACAACTGCTTTGCTCGTGGTCATCTTGCAAAAACGTGCGAAATGCCCTCTTTCTGCCGAGTGAAAGGTTGCAATTTCAAGCACTCAACTTTCCTTCATCCGAAAAGTAACGCAAATGAGAAAAGGGACGACGCAGCCGAACCTCCCGAGAGCGTGAACCCCAAAGGAAATAACGAAGATCGACCGCTCGAGACGGTAGTTCAAAGCGCTTATGTCAATACAGGAGAGAACTCGCGCAGCCATAGTCCCAGTGAAGGTGAAAGCGAAGAACAGCTCAGTAATGATCGAGACCTACGCATTCCTAGATGAGGGTTCCAACACCACATTCTGTACCGAGCGTTTAATGAATCAACTGAAGGCAGCTGGAAAAAGAACCACACTATCACTGACGACTATGACTCAAGCAGACAGGCCCGTCGAAAGTTCTATCGTGAGTTTGGAACTTTTCGATCTACGAGAAGAGAATTTCATAGACCTCCCCACAGTGTTCTCTACGGTCAAGCTACCGGTGTCAAAGGAAAACATGGCGACTCAGCAAGATGCAGAGAAATGGTCCCACCTTAAAGGTATTGAAATACCGGAAATTGATGCTGAAGTAAGCCTGCTGATTGGAAGCGACGTTCCTCAGGCACTGGAACCATTACAGATACGGAGAGGACAGAGAGGAGAGCCTTATGCCACAAGAACGGCCCTTGGCTGGGTCGTAAACGGTCCCCTCGGTAGAACCAGTAGTGCACCACACTCAGCCAGCTTCATAAATGCTGACGTACAACTGAACGAGCAGTTAGAGAAATTCTGCAATATGGAGTTTAACGACTCAGCATTCAGCAACATAACCTCAATGTCTCAAGAAGATCGTCGAGCTCTAGATGTAATGAACGAAACCATCGAACTGAAGAAAGGACATTACGAAATGGCGTTACCATGGCGAAAATACCCCCCAGAGCTGCCAAACAACAAATCATTAGCCGAACACCGTTTGAAATTACTGAAACGAAGACTAACAAAGGATCCCCTACTTCACGGAAGGTACACAGAATTCATGGACGACCTTCTTCGTGAAGGCTACGCAAAAAGAGTCCACATTGAACAGCCTGAAGAACCCAGCACACCAGTTTGGTATTTGCCCCATCACCCAGTCTTCCACCCTCACAAACCTGACAAAGTGAGAGTCGTGTTCGACTGTGCCGCAAAGTACAGGGGAACTTCTTTGAACGACCAGCTTCTGCAAGGGCCGGACTTGACCAATTCGTTAGTAGGAGTGCTAACAAGATTCCGCGAAGAATCAGTAGCGCTAATGTCCGACGTAGAAGCAATGTTTCATCAGGTAAAAGTTCGTCCAGACGACTGTAACGCCCTGCGATTCCTGTGGTGGACAGACGGCGACCTTAGCAAACAAGCCGAAGAATTCCAGATGACAGTTCACCTGTTCGGCAGTACGTCATCCCCAAGCTGTGCAAACTTTGCTTTACGAAAGACCGCTGACGACAACGAGGGTGATTTCGACCCAGAAACGATTCAAACGATTCGAAGAAATTTCTACGTTGACGACTGCCTTAAAGCAGTGAAATCCGACTCATCAGCTGTTAAACTCGCCAACCAGCTGAGCACGTGTCTTGCGAAAGGTGGATTCCGTCTCACGAAGTGGATCTCCAACTCCTCCCCAGTGATTGAGTCAATCCCTAAATCCGAGAGAGCCCCCTCTCTTAGAAGACTTGACTTTGACAAGTCAAAACACGTCGAGAGATCGCTTGGAGTTCATTGGAACGTCGCCACAGATACCTTTGGGTTCGCTATTACCATCAAAGACAGACCACTTACAAGAAGAGTTCTCTCTACCGTGAGCTCGATCTACGACCTCATGGGTTTCGCTGCCCCCTTTATCCTACCGGCAAAGGCGATATTGCAAGACCTGTGCCGAAAGAAACTCGGTTGGGATGACCCAATCCCGGAAGAGGAAACACACCGCTGGCAGAAATGGTTAAACGAGTTACCGAAGCTAGAGCAGCTCTCAGTTAACAGATGGTTCAAGCCCTCGGAGTTTGGAAGAAATCGATTCGCGACAGCTGCATCATTTCTCTGACGCGTCTCAGGAAGGTTATGGTGCCGTTTCGTACCTTAGAATTGTCAACACCTGAGGAGATATCCACTGCTCCTTTGTACTTGGAAAATCACGATTAGCCCTTCTAAAGCCTACGACCATCCCAAGAATGGAGCTGTCCGCGGCCGTTGTAGCTACAAGACTCGAAAAAATGATCCAGGAGGAATTGGAAGAGAAACCCACGTGCAGATCTATTTTCTGGTCAGACAGCACATGCGTATTGCGCTATGTTGAGAACGAAGACAAACGGTTCCAAACCTTTGTAGCAAATAGAATCGCCACCATAAGAGATGCCTCCTTGCCAATTCAGTGGCGATATGTCGACACCAAGTCCAACCCTGCCGACGACGCATCACGGGATTATCATTCCGCTCTCGTGAGGAAAGTCCTTGCAGCGCTTCTGAAGGAGCAAACACTTGATGACGAGGGACTAATCACCCTCATGTGCGAAGTAGAAGCCATTGTCAATGGCAGGCCTATAACGAAGGTTTCTGACGATCCAAGGGATTGCGAAGCACTTACACCAAATCATCTGCTCCTGCTTAGGTCGGGCCCTGTATTGCCTCCTGCAGCCCTTGTGAAACAAGACCAGTACTCCAGCAGATGGCGGCAGGTGCAATACCTAGCAGACGTGTTTTGGCGCCGTTGGCTCCGCGAATACCTACCTTCCTTGCAGCAAAGACAGAAGTGGAATGCCCCTATGAGGAACTTCACAGTTGGTGACATCGTGCTCGTTGTGGACGAGAAATTCCCACGGGGTTCCTGGCCACTTGGACGCATTCAAGAAGTTTACCCGAATAAAAGCGACGGCCACGTCCGTAGAGTGAGGGTGAAGACCATGAAGTCTATTCTCGAGCGTCCCGTGGACAAGATAGTGCTGCTTGAATCAGCCACTTCAGCAGCAGACAAGTAGAGCTGTTTATTGAACTTTGCACTGCGTATGGCGTGCAAAAACTTAAGAAACTTTATCTATGAACTTTAGTAATTAGAATTTAAGAAGTTTCAGTGTGATCAAGTTGATCTAGTTCGTGATTTAATCTAATTTATACTTTAGATAAGAACGATATAACAAATAACCATTTGTAAGTTAGGGCGTTTCAAACCTTTATTTGTTCGTTAAAGGCTCCCCCAAGTGCGCCTTTAGGGGCCGGAATGTTAGTTTTACACGCCCAGTGTCTATTCATCACTTTGTCTTTAGTAACTCGATAGCTTACCTCGCTTTCATGTGAATTAAAACCCATGTTGGGTGTGACAGAAAATCAGAATAGAAGAACAATAAGCTAGGACAAGGATCACCCTTTCCTTACGAAGACGACTCAAAGATTCTAGATATATACCTGCGGAGACTAAAGTAAGTCAATTTCGTTTTATTTCCCAGTATATGTAAGGATAGACGTTACATCAGTCGCTAATTTTCTCTAAAGTTAGTTTATGCTGGCACATGTGTTATTGCGTGTCGGATTTGCAATATGTTAAAGTCCTAAGATAGTTTTTGCTTATTTTGTGTTCAAATTCGAACCGCATTTCCCGCCTCTTTCGCATCGACCGCATCTTTTGCTTCGTTTGCATCTTTCTCGTCTTATTCATCGGACCTTAGAATCATTGGATTCATCGCAAGAAAGATTTGAGAGAGACCGAAACTGAACTTGGAAGGAATAATAAAGCCCATTGTAAGATAATTACTGCGTGTTCGAATGACTCTCCCTTTTGTATCGTTTTGACATCATTTGTGGGTTGATTGGCTTAAGATTTACTGTACTACCCGTCACCTACAGGCTATGAAGCTTGAATTGAGGAGGAAGTCGGCGGCATGCGTGATTAGAAGACAGCTCACTCGGTTGTTGCGCGCGTTGTTCGTAATAACATCGCTTTGTTTCTCACGATTTATCGTCAGTGAAGAAACGATGTTCCTGCTCTTTCTTAAACATCCTGATTACCACTTTTTCGCTCCGCAGGAACGAAAAAATTCCGTACAAGAAGATGGCCCCCCATCACGTCTGGCACAACACGACCCTGTACGTGTGGTGATGTTGGACGAAGCTTTGTGAATGCTGAAGAACAACACTCAGGACACTAGCAATGCCTGACTTATCTCTCAGCAATCGTAATGGAAAATTTCTCGTCTTGCTTCTTTTGGACATCTCTGGATTTTCTGCGCAACAATTTAAAGGTAGGTGGTGAACAGAGAAGTGGAAGGTGGAGGAAACAGTTAGAGATGTACTGTAAACATAAATGCTTTGGCAACGTTTTTCATTGACCGAAACACAGAGTAACAATACAAATGATTGAATTTAACAGTCAAATTACAAGAAGCCCCGAAGCCGTAAATCCATCTATCGAAAAAACTGCAAATAACAAAAACCCGTAATCATGCGCACAGCGTAAGCGTATGCCGGTTACAGTGTGTACAATGATATACTGCAAGGGTTTCTAAACACGTTACCACGGCCGGTCTTTCACTGAAATGGCATTTAGTATTTATTTTGGAAAGATGAAGGAGGTATTCTTAGTGAGGGTTTCACAGTTGTGGTTTACATGCCTGTAAGCGGGGAGCCCAAAGAGAAAATGTTTTCACGTAGCGTTATAAATTGGTCGAGTCATCTTCGATGCATATTGTGAGCGAGGCCGGCCCGATGCCAGGTATATTGGTTCGTTTTATCTGATGGCGTTGCTCGGTGTAGTTGCTGGAATACGTGAATAGGATCATGGTTCTTCGTTGTTTGTAGAAATGGCTGATTTATGATCAAAATCATTCGGTTGCTCTTAAAACATATATCCCGAACAGGCCGTGTGCACCGGTTAGTACATAATATCAAATGAATTTGAATTAGATATGTTGCGTTAGACATTTTACTCAAAATACATCTAAACGGGCCTTTCTCGCGGGTCAAGTTAACTTTCTGAGCAAATAAGAGTTTTAAAAGTGTCATATTTTTGTTTATGGTGAAACGAATGTTTTTTAAATTCTTCGTGCTCATCAACAACATTCGCAAAGTGCTTCGTGCTTTGCACAGTGTTAAATATATTGGGCTTTGCAACTTCAAAGGGCTTCCGATTTGCATTGCTGTTGTTTTTGTCCTGCCGACATAACTTAAAAGAACCAGAAAGCTAAATAACAGGTTTATTTAAATGTAATATATACAGCTGAAGGGTAAAGAGGCTAAATAATTACACCGGATTAAATATCTTCATTTGTTGAAAAAACTTTGACGTAAACGTTTTGTTGCCACGCATCACTCAATTCATATTTAAATATATCATTAAAAAACTGAAGCGAAAAATAACTGAAATAAAAAATTTACCTTGTGAATAAGCAAGTTTAGCGAATTTGTGATACAACAGCGATCTCTAAAAGAAAAGATTTAGTTCGGAATCATTCTTGATCTCAAGCCAATCTTTAAAACGCTAAAATCGAGAAGACATATTTTCAAGTGGTGTCAAATTGCTGAAAGAAAACCTCGACATAGTACACGTTTCTCGTTTCTTCTAATTGCGCCTCATATTTTATTTTTAGCCACTTGTCACAGACGCTACAAGAGTTAAAAAACAGCAATTAAACAAACCATTGAAACTGTCTCTTGTTGAATGCTGGTGCTTTGTACTTTTTGATCGTAATTTGTGAACAAGCATGAGAAAGATCAGTAGAAAGGTCATTTGTAGATTTGGTCTCCGTGCGGTTTAATCGTTTGTCAGTTCTATAATTGTTTCTTCAGTTCCATATTTTGTATTTAGTTTGTTAATAATTTGTACTCGTTGCGATTGATTTCTCATCCAGATTGTACCATTCCTAATTGTAAAAGGAAAAGCTGAAAAAACAACTGGAACGAAAAAATACAACGAACTAAAAAACACCTGACCAATTTATGAGAAGGCGGACGTGTTTACATATACGTCGCATTTGTTTGAATTTAATAAAGAAAATGAATTCATCTTGCAATCTCTTTTTTCCTGTGTGTTCAATGATATCGAAACGATAAACGCGGTTGATGGTTATAATGTTTTTTTATTACTGTTTTTACTGGCCCTGGAGCAACTGAATTTTCCGCCACTTAGACCAACAATCTAGCAACCTTCAGTCAACCACGATTGTTTACTTTGCCCCAAACGCGGTAATGCATTAACTTCTAAAAAAGTAGGCAGTTTTAGTGTATTGTACTGACTGTTCGCTGTCGATGAGTGATCTCTAAAGTAAGGAATTATTGAGATTTACGCTTGGATAAAATACCCTGGCATAATTTCGAACATAATGAATTCACCGCTTGCGGCAGGGTAGCCTCCTACGCAGGCTTTTTTGGGCTTGTCACGCGAGCCCAAAGACGTCAGCGTAAGAGGCTAGCGGCAGTGGGCATTCTGACCGGCATGATGCTACCTTTTCCAGCGGAATTTGAGCAGGAAATGCAGGGGGAAAATAGGTGATAGAAAAAGATTTATAAAACTGGTTAAGAAGAAAACAAATAGTAACAACTATACAAATGAAAGCCAAATCATCTGACAGGGGCTGACAGGCAATTTAACTTCAAGGAAGCGCATTCAGTGAAATGTCAAACTCGATAGCGACCCGGAAACATGATTTATGCGTAAGTAATTAGGTACGAATGTGGTAAAAATAAAACAATTTCAAAGTAGAAAGCGGAAAGCCTCGATCAGTGAAGAAGCACTTTTTGAGCTCGTGTTTTTTTGTTTTGAGACAGTTATGCAAGATGCGTTTTCGGGTTAATTCATTTGGCACTGAAACAAGAGTCATTTTGTAGGGAATTCGAATATTACCTTATGGAATTTTAGCTAGTAGATCATAGGAAGTCCACACAAGCTGTTCCTTTGACCTAAATGGAGTTCACGCAATAAATAGATATGTTTTAATTTGGGGTGCATCTGTTTGGTAATAAATCACAGATGGTGTCAAAATGCAGTAAAAAAAAATGGCTGTTGGACTGTGACGTTTCAAAGAATTTTGCAATCACGCATTTTGTACGTACGTCGAAAAAAACCGGATTTTTAGCCCGGATTTCGATTGTTCACTCACCAGTGACTCATGAGAGTGACGGCTTCTCTCTCGTGGGTGAGTGATCGAGAAGACGGCTAAAAGTCCGGCCATTTCGTTTCCTGCATTTTGTGCTTGTCAACGAGTTCAACAATACTTTTTGCTACGCTTTGTCATGCTTAGTCTGGGATAAAATCGACAACACTTTTAAAAATTGTCCGCCATTTCTTGATTACATAAGCTTTATTTAAACCCGGTATCAATTCATTTTTGGGGAAACAAGAACAAGAGAAAATGATATAGGTAAGGATCGCCGGGTAAAATACTGAATACTGAATACTGAATGTACATATATGTATCCACAGATAAAATTTAACGCAGTGTTTTTTGGAACTTGATTAGGCGGACGTTCAGTTGATAGAACGCGGCAATGTAGCGATGCAGAATATGAATGTGAGTGTGGTAGGAACTATAAGGGAGGATGGAATAAACCTCGTGTGAACATATTACTGCTATGCAACTAATAGTGTGCGATACAAACTCCAGTAACATTAAAAGAACCATCGTCAAAATATACGAGGGGAGTATGATCCGACGCTTACGAAAGCAGCGTCAACTGAAGGTAGAAAATATCGAATAATGGTACAGAAACGGTCTACCTATAACGACCAAGTGAGGAAAAGGATTACCAGAAACACGCATTGAAAAGCCTTTCGGGGCTTGAAAATTGCATAGAATGAAACACATGTCACGCATTTTATACTTGTTAATTTTATGAAAATTACGTAAAACAAAAATCTCTCATTTTAAACTTGTTAATTAATAATCAAAATTTCGTAAAACAGAAACGCGTGCAACGAAAACGTCATTTCAAAATGTGACATCTCGTTATAGTAACTCTTGCGCGATTTTGAACCATCGTCAAAATATACGAGGGGAGTATGATCCGACGCTTACGAAAGCAGCGTCAACTGAAGGTAGAAAATATCGAATAATGGTACAGAAACGGTCTACCTATAACGACCAAGTGAGGAAAAGGATTACCAGAAACACGCATTGAAAAGCCTTTCGGGGCTTGAAAATTGCATAGAATGAAACACATGTCACGCATTTTATACTTGTTAATTTTATGAAAATTACGTAAAACAAAAATCTCTCATTTTATACTTGTTAATTAATAATCAAAATTTCGTAAAACAGAAACGCGTGCAACGAAAACGTCATTTCAAAATGTGACATCTCGTTATAGTAACTCTTGCGCGATTTGTCCAACTAGTTGCGTTCGACGAAGGAGAACGCAACCCCTAATCTTGTGTTCGGTAACCTGTGGCACCTCTGTGCGTAAGGTACCTGTGCGTAAAGCCACGACGATTTGAGATTCGTTGAATTCCTAAAATTCCTATGGTTACTAAAATTGCGCCCCCACAATTTTTGTTTTGCAGGGGTTTTTATGTAAAACGCGCAGTCTCAGTCTTTACAGCCTCGGCTTCGTGTAGGAATGACTCGTTTTGGTTTTGGTTGTTGATGTTTCCAGAAAATATTCATCCCCCTACCACGGAGGGAATTTCGTTTAAGGTCCTTCCTCCAGTAAACTTCCAGTGGTTTTTGCTGCTGTCACGAACATCTTCAGTCAATTTTAATTGCACTAAAGACTTGTTTTTAAAATAGCAGGAGTTCATTCGGCAAAAGTTGCAGTACAAAATATTAGAACTGCGTAGTCCGTGCGCGGGAATGTAATTCAATATTCTATTTCTGGAATCGCAGTTTCAGTAAATGACGAAATATTTTCGTTGGTTTTAAAAGGATTTTACTGTAGTAAATAAATCAACAGCGTTGCAAATACTTAGCGGATTAGCTTAATTGGTTTTTCTTGTTTCTCGGTCCTTGATTCTCGTTTCTCAATCCTCGATACGCTTAAGGCTTACCATTCGCGTGTTCCCTTCTCGCATATCCCTGCACTTCTAATACAAAGCGCTTTCAAGAAAATTGTAAATAGTTTTCTTTCGTTTGTTTTTCACTGTTGTGTTTAAAATAATAAGGCCAACAGTTATTTGCGTTTTGAGAACGTTCGATCAACCGTCTGAAAAAAAAAAACTAACCATTCAACCCACCTCCCCTCCGGAATTTTCCAATTCCCTCCGTGGTGGGGGTATGGATA
>JAEMWC010000174.1:112500-120000 GCA_016490735.1 Pachyseris speciosa | reverse complement strand
TTCACCCAACGTTTAATATCGCCTCCAAAATTAAAGCAATCGAGCGTCTTCATAATAAACGGCCACTCTAAAGAGTCAAAGGCCTTCTGAAAGTCTAACGATGTTAGTATGCCGGTGAGGTTGTGAGTTGTCGTTGTTTCCATAACATCTGCTATGAGTCGAATGTTTTCACCTATATATCTTCCCTTTACAAAACCTGTCTGGTCTGGATGAATGAGATCTGGGAGTACTTGGTCAAGTCGTTTAGCTATTGCTTTAGCGGCTATCTTATAATCGACATTTAATAATGTGATCGGTCTCCAGTTGGATAAATCTAATAGTGAGCCATCCTCTTTTGGGGTCAGCGTAATTACCCCTCTTCGCTGAGAGATGCTTAGTTCTCCTTTTACTTGAGCTTCATTGAAACTTGCTGAAGCAGATGTTGAGCACACAAGCGAGCATGACATTACCAAATATTTTAAGACCCTGGTTTGTGGCCCTGATTTGTGGTCCATTGTTAGGATTCGAACCCATGGTCGTCCAGTTAGTACCAACGTGCTATACTAATTTCAGCCTAAAATATCAACTACAACAGTACTGAGTTGCTTAAAACATATAGGTTGTCATGGCATTTGACTCCGGTTAGCGCTAACTATGCTTCGAGAAACTGGCCCCAGTACGCTAGTGTTACAGCTGCATTTCTCGCCCGGCAATAACGAATATTTGTGGAGCATCAACGTGGAGCAAAAATCTTTGGTTTCTATATGATAACCACAGGAAAAGTATATAATCAACGTAGAAAATGTTAGTCCGAGATAGGTAACGGCTGTGCAATCTGTTCAGATATTCTTGCTGTATTTTTTGCAGCTCCTCCTGACATTAGGCGGACCTCAGGACCAAGGCTGGTTAAACCTGTCGGCCAAGAGCAAGTCAGGCTGCAGTGCTACGTGAAAAACGCCCAAGCTTACACTTGGTACAAAAATGGCGAACGAATCAGGGAACCATTTCCTGCGCGTTACGGTGTTAAGATGTTTAGGTATCTTGAAATAACCTTTGTCGAGAAATCCGACAGTGGAATGTTCCTTTGCGTAACATCAAACAACGCTGGGAGTACAAATTACACAGTTGAACTGTTGATTGAAGGTAGATGTTGTTGTTGTTATTGTTGTTGTTATTGTGCGTATGTTTTTGTTGTTGTTTTCTGTCCCTCGGCTGGTACCGGTATACCAAGAAACACTAAAACTACTCTTAAATGGCATCTGGCCAATACCAGCAAAAGCAAAGAAAGGAGTGCATCGAACAAAGATCCAATCGTGACATACTGCCCTTACGTTTGAATGTTTCAGCGCCAAATGACCATGTACAAAGTCCTAATTAAGAAGAGCACAGTTCTCTTTCTGGGATTTAGCGTCGCCTTGGTACTGAGTGTATTTTCTTTGGTAATAAGGCTACACTGTGTAATTTCCGCGCGTTGCAATGCCAAAGAAACATGATCAGATAAAGTGAACATGTGTTCCTACCATGACATATGCTTTGACAACGACATGGTTGCGAAAGAACCCGAACCTGAGCTGTGTGGCAACTAATTTGTTACGTAATGGCGTTCTCCTATCCGTTCACGTCACAAAATGATTAAGAAAGGGGACCAGGTAAATTCCCCTGAGACTTGTTTCGTGAGGTGCCAAGCTATAGTGAGAAAACGAGAATTTCCGTGTCCCTTCCTCAATCAGCTTCGCAATCGTTACCCGTACACGTAAGCTCGCACACGTAAGGTCACATTAAGTACCTTCATTCCCGATTTTCTCTCGGCAAAAACTTGAAAGAAGAAACCGGAAAGGAAAATGGGCGACTGAGAACAGGCGTCTCGTAGACTTTATCGCAACGAGACTGCGCATGGCAAGAAATGAGGGACACGAAGGGGCGGAGTCACTTCAGAGCAGTCTAGAGAGCTTTCAATTAATTTCTTTCTTTGGCGAGATGCTATTGGATGATCGTTGCTCTAGAAATTTGCAGGCGCTTCAAAATTAAAAAAAAAATATGGCGGCCCTGTCGAGTAATCTACTGTTGTCTGCAACAGCAAAGATAATAAAGACAGTTTGTTATCTGGAAAATTTCCATTAATAAATAAATCGATTTTTGGCTGTTTAGGTGAAATATCAGACATTCGTGGTGCATGAAAGTGTACTGTACATCGAACGATCACGGCTAATTGATAATTTGATTTCCTTCTGTTTAATTTTCCCGCTATCTCGCCAATGCTGATTACCGTGGTGGCCGAAACTGTGATAGAAAAACAGTTCCATCGACGTGAACGACATTGTTTTGGAACAATATTTCTGATTGATACCAGGGAATTCCCTCATTTCTTGCCATGGGTAGATGAGGCCTGATGTTTGCTTAAGGCACTCAATCTTGGTTTTCTTGTCTTTGTTTCAGACCCGACAGTTTCGCCTACGAACATCACAGGAGGTATGTAAAATAATTAGTGGTAGACTGGAACCTTTGGTCTCTCGCTGTCCCCTTTTGTCCTTTTTCATAATTTGATACCAAAACCATCGCAGAAAAGGGTGACATCGGTGCGTGAATTTTAAGTTAAGCAAACAAACATTATTTTTTTCTTAGATTGCGGTCTTTGTATCTGAATAGCTTGAAAATTCAAAAGCCAGTGGAGGCGGCAAACCAACGCAAATCCAGTTTTTTTAATTTTTGCCTTCTTTAAAGGCTTTTATCTTTACAAGTGTACGATATTTAAAAGTTCACGACTAGCCAGTCTGAAGGGTGTAGACAAAACATGGACCCCCCCTTCTGGACCCCCTTTCTGGACCCCCTTCTGGACCCCTCGATTTTTCTGTTGGAAAATAATAAATGATAAAAAAATAGTCTTCGCTTTGGATTTCAACGTCGGTCGGCTCGTTGATAATTGCAGACAGTATTATAGTAATCGCGAACACTACCACAGTCAATCAAATGAAGACTGATCCTCACAGTTGCCATTTTCATCCCGTGAAAGACTTGCTTTGAATTTTGCTGACTTTACCTTGCTGATTTTTGTTGTTACCAAATACTTTAGAATTTTCTCGCAAAGGTTAAATAGAAGTTAAATCCACAAATTGCTGTTCGGCTTTCAACTGGCTTTCGGAGAATGTGGAAGTTGTTATTTTTATCGTTGGCAGATCTATGTCACGTGCTAGGCAACCAGAGTGATCATATTTCACTCCATCATGTACCATTCGGCGGATTTTACGGCTCCATGATATTTCAGAGCAACCTTTCGACTATAATTTGTCAGCGTGGAAGAAACATTGCTCACCTTTTTGCTGTAGTGTTATCCTAATCCAAACAAAAAGGATAGTTTTTGAGCTCATTTCACATTCTTCGACAAACAGAAAAATCGAGGGGTCCAGAAGGGGGTCCAGAAGGGGATCCAGAAAGGGGGTCCACGTTTTGTCTACACCCCAGTCTGAAAGTGAAAAGTCAAAACGACGCAAATGGGAGGAACTCCTCGATCTCTATCTACGTGTTTAACTAATTTGTCTTTATCCCTACGGAGGTATTAGTACATTTTTTACACAACTGTGCTAATGCGCCGGCATACAAATTTTTCCGTTACTTTGACCGTCAGTAATTACAGGACCCACTCTGTCAGTGACATAGTTGAGTTAGGCCGTGTTCTGTTGGCATCAGCCGTTACAAGCCAAACTGGTTTGGGTTGATTTAGTGGAGAGCTTCAATAGCATACTTTTCCAACCAGCAAATTGGTTGAATCACAGTTGTGCCTGGGGGTACTCATTACCAATCACTAGGTACAGTACACATAAGGAAAATAGTTCGCATTCACGGGAAAAGTCTCTTTTTTTTCCTGCGATTTTAGCAAACGAAATTAGTGTTATTGCAATATCAGTGCACTACAGTCTTGGTCGACTGCATGACCGCCATTTTGTTCGCTGCTTGGTAACGTGTCAGAAGGTGCTTCCCATCGTTTTCAACTATTTCAGCTAAAGCCGCTGTTACACGTTGAAACTTTTAGCTGAAACTTGTGTGCAACGGCGCCGCGAAACAAGTTTGAACAGACGTTGCACCGTGTAACATGGTCGGTTTCGTGAAACTTTTTCGAACTTCCGTTGCGAGACAAGTTCCATGAAAAGTAGAACCGCTTTCTACTTCTGCAATGGTCGCAACGATCGCAATGGTGATAAAAACAAGTTTCACCGTGTAACACCACTTCGTGAAACTGGTCTCGCTCGGTCTCTAATCGCTGTTGCACACAAGTCTCAGCTAAAAGTTTCAACGTGTAACAGCGGCTTAATTTCTCAGTTTGCTGAAAACATTGATCCACCAAACCAACCAAAAACGATTTTCCCAACAGAACATAGTAACCCCACCGAACTAACCAATCACTAACGCTTGGTCGTAATAGAATACTTGCTAGAAACAATCTCGTTTTATCGTTTATTCATCCGCCTTTTCAGAGAAACCAGAATTTCTTTATCCGAAAAAAATGAAGTCTATGAAAGCAAAGTACCAAGAAGGCAAGAAGACTGAGCTTACATGCGAGGCACGAGGGGTACCCAGCCCGGTGGTCACGTGGTACAAAGACGGCAAGGTCTATACCGGCAAATCCGGGTCTGGACATCCTATAACACCTGGTGAATATGACTATAAGTTACGTTTCCCTGTGCTGGATATCCATGATAATGGAATGTACATGTGCAACGTGTCAAACGCGTATGGATGGTTGATCCACGAGTACACAATTTCTGTGGAAGGTAGGTCTAGCAGTAAACCTCAGTTGGGGCTTCGATTTTTATTTGGTTAATGGCTGTTTCTAAAAACGATTCTTAACACAAGAACGTCGGTAACAAGGTGCGGAGAGGAAACCAAAGAAAGCAATTTGCTGAGGCAACAATTTGCAATGTCTTTTTATCAGTCTTAATGATGCAAATATCGATAAATGGATATTTGGTCAAGTTTTTCAACTACTTTAATCGCAACTTAACCCTTTCACCGCCAAGGGGCCTCCCTTTGACGAGTCTGGCGTTAGCCAGAGTAAAATCTATAAAGTCCCCTATATTGGTGAAAGGGTTAAGGAGATTTGAACGCTTTCACCACCAAAGGCCTCCCCTTTGACCAGTAAAATCGTCTGGCATTAGCCAGAGTAAAATCTATAAAGTCCCGCTTGGTGGTGAAAGGGGTAACAGTTATTGACTGGAACGGAGTAAATATCTACTCTGTTCATATGAATGCTAATGCCTCAGGGTGTCAAGTTCCTGTCTTTTCCTATTTTTGGCATGCTTTCTATTTTCTATTTTTTTTTCAAGATTTTGTTAGAGTTGTACTCAGTGCGCAGACCCATTTTGAAATACCCGAAAAAAAGTCATATCTGAAATTGACAAATCGCAATAAAACCGGAAACTTTTATGCCAAAACAAGACTAGTTTTGGATGATTTTCCTCTGAGACACGTGCCGAGACCTTCTCAGTGGTTGTTTTCTCGTGCGCAAAGTACATCGTAAGATTATCGGTGGAAGTGCCATCTTGATATCAAACCAGAAAGGCCTTAGTATATTTGACTAATCCTGTAAAACAGAGGCTGGCTATTCTTGGCATTCGAGCATTTTATATAGCCACAGTCCCATAGTCCAATAGTGTTCATTGCATATATCGACATTAAATATCTATACAATATACTCTACTGGGCAGTTAATGATCTGTTACAAAATGAGACTTGTTTTAAGTGCGTTGATATGTGCTTTGATGTAAGCGTCATTATTCATTCATTCAATCGTTTGATTACGTCCTAATGTGTGTTTATGTATTGATTTATTTTTATTGATTGACTGATTTTTTATACTATTTCTCGTAATTTTTACAGAAGGGATCCGTAGCGAACCACTAATATATCAAATATGGCATCAGGATGGGCCACTCTACGTCGGGGAAAATGTAGAAATCTACTGCAAAGTCCTAACCGATGATCCCCAAACAAAATACCGCTGGTATTATAGTGATTCGGGCGTCCCGGCTGAAAACAACTTGGGTTCCCTCATTGATATGAGTCAGTATAAACAACCACCGTATATCGTAGAAGACGAGTGGCTTATGGCAAGAACGAGGTTTGCACTGAAGTTAGAAAACTTGACCATCGAACAGTCTGGCCATTATGGCTGTCAGGTCGAAACTGTTAATGGGAATGAATCACGTCAGACCAACCTTACTGTTACACACCGTCCTGTTATTCCAGTGACAACAGGTACGCCATTGATTTCTTAAAAGGAGTGTCGGCTCGTCTGGGAAGAACTCTTCAGCACTGGAGTCCCCTGACTTGGAGTAAAACTTCAGAATTGGGATAAATTATTCTAAATGTGGCATAATTTAAATAGAAGTGAAATAGACGGTTGGAAAAATTTATTTAGAGTTTCGAATGAAGTTTAACTGAAAAGTCGGCATAAATTATGCAACGTTTAGAGTGAATAATCCAAAACTTCGAATATATATAGATAACTTATTCAAATTTTGGAAACAATTATTCAGACGTTGAAATTAATGAAAGAAAGTGTAAAAAAAAATTCGGAAGGCTAATGATGGTCCACTGAAGTATGTTAATAATAAAATAAGTCATGGATAAATATTTTGTCGCTGTTTGAAACAAACAAAAAACATGAAAATAAGAAAAAGCCGAAACAGAACAACGAAGTCAAATCCCGCCCTATGAGATCTCTAGACATTTAGCATGAAATATGTCTGAAATTCCTTACTTTTAAACGGTAAGTTGGCATTATTTTAGCCGGCATTCCGGCTTGCCTTCGTCTGATGAAATCTTAATTCGCGCAGGGAGAGGGAATTATGACAGGGGAGGGGCAGGGAGGGGCTTGTTTCAAATAAGTCCTCACGAGGGAGGAGGGGTGTACTGGAAAGGGGTGATGGTGATGCTCGGAAACTGCCCTGAAATTGTTTTGAACTCGACTCCGTCACGATCACTGCCGTCATTCCTCTGTGATTTCCTTTCAGCAAAAATTTGATTGAAGAACCTGGCAAGGAAAATTGGCGGCTGAGTTTGAAATAAAATAGGGGAAGAGGGTCTGCCCGTACTGAGCCTATCACATTGACTACTGGAGCAGATGAGACCTGATGCTTGCTAAAGAGGCTCAAACTTGGTTTTGTCTTCTTTGTTTCAGAACCGACGGTTTCGCCTACTAACATCACAGGAGGTATAGAAACTTAGTAGTGGTAGAATTTGTCTCGCACATCCCCCTGTACATGTAGTCCTTTTTCACAGTATCGGGGCACGATAATTCGTTTATTATCAAAAAGTATGAACTTATCAATAATTCGATTTGCACGTGATTTTTAGCTGTATTTGTTTTATAGCTTTTCGATTTTGTGGAATACAGTAATATAATTTGCTGACTTCTAAAGCGGTAAGTTAATTTCCTCAAACAGCCCCTCAGTTGCCTTATTGATGGACATGCAAACAGCTAAAATGAGATAGCTCATTGTCATTCCATGCCGTCCTGTGCTTGAC
>JAEMWC010000174.1:87500-107500 GCA_016490735.1 Pachyseris speciosa | reverse complement strand
TGCGGGGCCCTTCCGAAGCAAAAAAGGCCAGTTTTGGACCCATTTCGGTCAAGCGGCTCCAAATTTCTACGGGTACGTTCTTGCAAATTCAGACAGAAATATATATGTGACCCTATTTGGGAAAACCAGGCTTAACGAAAACCGCGTTGAAATGCATTTCAACGAATTTTAAATGCATTTAGAATGCATTACAACGCTAGACAACGATTCATAACGCATTTCCAATGTTCCCCAATTCATTCATGAAACACCGCCAATGTTCTTAAATGTTCAAGAATGATCTTGAAATGATTTCCAACGCATTCACAATGCACTGGAAACGCTTCACAAAGCTTGTTTAGAAAATTTTTAAGAATAATGAAAATAATTCAATTCACCTTTGGAGTGACAAGTAATGTAAGCTCTGCATTCGGTCAACACAACGATTAAGCCCCGGCTAAGCGATATCCAATATTTTCATCCAACATCGTTTTGGAAGAGTATCTTTGACCGTTTAGCCGCCAATCTCAACATTGCATTTAAGTAGCTTTTCCATGTTTGATCTAGGTCAAAATATTTTCAACCAGCATTTCGCGTTACGAACAAATGTTTGATCGTTTAGCCACCCCAACCAAAAGCTTTCGGTCACCGGGATCACTAATTTGTTAATTACAAAAGGCAATCGAAAATTGTTGTATCTGATAAGATTAGCGCATTCCCGAGCATTGAGACGGCACGAGAGAATGATTTAGACACCCGTTATAGGAATTCTCATATGCTCAAAGACTCTTCATGGTTGCTGTGTAAAAGTTTTCGCTTTCATTCGCTGACACTTGATGTTTTCACGTATCCGAATGCTAAATAAAGGTCAACAAATGATCATGGTGTCATGTTCAATCAAGCGTATTAAACGCGGTGAGAAGTAAAGATAATCATCTCCTGTGGAAATGCGCCTCCGACAATTTTCAGCTTTGAAAGATTTTGAATCTTCGACAGCCTCTGCAAAATACGCTTATTTTGTCTTCGTTCTGAGCTGCTGTACTATGAGCAAAATAATTTTGAACAAACTTTGGCTCACATAATGTGCGTTTCGTTACAATATGCAAATAAGAGGATATTTTAATTTGTTTCGTCTGTATGCAAATTCTTGGCGTCTGCTCACAGAATATCCGCACTCACAGGACCAGCTAAATACAAACTAATAACAGTTTGAGAGCAAGGTATGATAGATTTTTATTTAATACGTGGGAACAATGCCGAAGGAAAGAAGTACCGCAAAAGTTTGTTCGTGACAATGCTTTGAATGTCTGCATGTCATTCGTTAGCTGCTCATTAGTGGTCTTCGTGGTTAACGGAGAAAACACCACGGACACGAAAGGTGAACTTTAGGCGGGTTAACCTTTAAATTTTGCACGGTGAAAACTAAATTAGCTGCCTCTACATCTTGTAAATTTAGAAGTTGTAAAATATCAAGTAGATTTCTAATTAAAAGCTCAATATTTTTATTTTCAGAGCATTTGCTGCTCGATGAGGACACAGTGCGTGTTCATTTCGCCGACATTTTCAAGCTTCTTGTGTTCCGTTGGGTTGTCTGCACTAATTAATTTTTCAGAACTAGTTCTGATGGCAATTGTTTTGTGAATGTTTTTCAATGCGATACTGCTTCACTGAAATGCATTGTGAACGTTTTAAAACGCGTTGCAAATGATTCAAAATGAATTCAAAATGATCTTCAATGCATTTCGTTTTCGTTCGGAAACGTTGTCAATGTTTTCAAATGCATTGAAAATGATCTGTAATGCATTCGAACGTTTCCAAAATGCGTTGAAATGGAAAAACGGTTCAACGGAGTTTTCGTTAAGCCTGGTTTTCCCAAATAGGGTCACATATATATATATATATATATATATATATATATATATATATATATATATATATATATATATATATATATATATATATATATATATATATATATATACTTGTTTCTTGGGTAGAATGTATTTCGTAGAGCGCTCAACTCATTTGATTGAGGAGCATTGACTATACCTTCACAGGAGTTCAGGCTTCAGGAGTAATCATCGTTTTATTGCGACAGTGCTGTTTCGTATGGTTCAAAATTATATGACCACACTCATCAGGAAAATCGTTAAAGTTGCCTGATGAGTGTGGTCATATAATTTTGAACCATACGAAACAGCACTGTCGCAATAAAACGATGATTACTCCTGAAGCCTGAACTCCTGTGAAGGTATATATATATATATATATATATATATATATATATATATATATATATATATATATATAGTTTTTATTTCATGTCTTAATTATTATAGCTTAACCTACTGTAGTTCTAATTAATATATTTCTAAGTAATTCTTATTGTATATATTTTGAATTTTTAATTTTTTATATACTTTGCCCCCAATTAGCTCCTTGTCACTTAGGAGCTAGATCCTCATGCAATTGTGTATCATCATCATCATCATCATACTAAGAATTGGCCGTTAGTACAAGAACGCCTAATCGTAGGTTAGCGCCAATTGCGCGTAGAAAACATTTTTTTGTGGTAGAAAATGTTGCTCATTACTCTCTTGCTTGGCTCTGGTAGTGCGCTTCGGTGAAGCAGTAGAGGCCGGGGTAAATGTTTGTAATAAATAAGGATGCATGTTTTTATATTACTGTTGTCTGGAATCACTTCCACATGAGCCGGATTCAACTCAGCTACTTGAGCTCAAGTGAAGTTGCAGCGTGCTCCAACTTTTAAATGTTCTACACGGAGACTGACTGCATTTGGATCGCCGCCGGCTTAGCCCAGCATTTTTCATGGCTGGCGCACAGGTGGAAAACTATCAGCTACTGCCGAGGACTAGCCTCCTTCGCAGACGTCTTTGGGCTCGTCACGCGTTCCTTGCCCACGAACGTCTGCTGAACTGAACTGCCACTTCCGTTCGTCGGCGGTTAGCCTTTGTTTTGAAGAGACCAATAATGAGCTGCGTAAGAATGAAATCGACAACCGATTCACGTGCATCGTCTGTGAAAATAATCCAGGGGTCGAAGTCCTACTTTCCATAAATTGGAAAACGAACTATGATTGGCTAACCGCCGAGAACGGAAGTGGTAGTTCAGTTCAGCAGACGTTCGTGGGCAAGGAACGCGTGATGAGCCCAAAGACGTCTGCGAAGGAGGCGGGCTAGCCGTGGACCGACTTTGAGTCAAATGCCGAACCTAGTAGAGTGGAATAATGTTTTGATGTTTGTTTTATTTTGTTTTACAGTGTGGTGAAAAAGAACTTGCTAGCAGTATCACTAACTGACTAGAGAACTGGGTTGGTTATTACGGCGACTGGTGGCTTGCGGCTCGCATCGCCGGACAATCGCCGGCCGGTTGGCAAAATCACATTCAAGCATTTTGTTATTGACACAATTAAGAATGGAATTTCGATAATAGGGGGGTTCATGATCTTGAGTGCATGATGGGAAATCAGGGCAAAATGGCGAGAAATCCAAAAGTTTGTATAGGAATTCAAAGCCATTTTAGTCTTGCTGAAGTAAGGCATTTAACACTAACTCTTCCGAAAACCTAATGTAGTCTGCCAAGGATGCTACTGGGTAAATTTGGAGACCGTTACCGTGATTTGAAATTTCATTCTTAAAGAAACGTTTCCACATATATTATCTGTAATTTTTCATAGTACATGCAAGAGAGAATTTTCTCTTGGTACATGCTAAAATCAAATTAAAATACTAAGAGATAAAATAAAGTTAATACTAGCTGATCATGAAGTTTCTACTGCGAGTGTACTCAAATGTCTAAAGTGGGATCAGGGTCAAAATTCAGCTTCTATGGTAGCAGGAGGTACAGTATTACGAACGGCAAGCGCAGCGTACTTCGTACACTGGCAGCTTATTACGAACAGGTACAGCGTACTACAACAACAGGTACAGCATACTGAGAACAGGCATAGCGTTTTACGAACAGGCGCAGCTAGACTATAATTACGAACAGGGCCAGCGTATTACGAACAGGCACAATTTTATCTTTCAAAGGACTGAGAACCAAGATTCTCGCAGGGCCTTTTGAGAGAAAATTCAAGATGGCAAATCCGCTTCGACGGAGTCAAATCTCGAGTCAGTTGTTAAAAAAGCTTCCGTGACAACGAAGGGGAAACGGCAACCTGAGATGGACTCCGCTCGGCAACAGATCTCTTCGTCTTCACATTTTCAGCCACAGAATCCTTTTCTGTACAACTAGTTTTACAGATCGTTAAAAATAGTTAACGTTTTTTGTCACTGACTTGAAACCTTTAAGCGGTTCTTTAAGACGTTTCGGCTAACTCTTAAGCCTTCATCAGTTATAAGGACGCTTGATGTTGTAACGCGTAATTTAATATTAAAAATAACGTTGCGCGAGCGCTATGCGCGTGACTACAGAAAATGTTTCTGCGCGAGAGTTCTAAGTTAAAGGGGTGCCAAACATTTGTAGGCTTCAGGGATGACGATATGGTCATTCCCAGCATTCGTATCTTTCACAGACATCCAAGCTTCAAGGAAAAGCCGTTTATGGTAATTTGGCTCATGTCCGACGACTTTTACATTGTCAAAGTTCATCTGATGGTGACATTCGTGGACATGGCTCGCAACTTTTGAAATTTCGTCAAACATCAATACAGCCACTTTGTGCTCGGACACCCGCGTCTTCAGTGATCGTTCTGTCTGGCCATAGTATACAAAATCACACTGTCTGCAACTGGTTTTGTACACTATTCCAGAAGATGGACGGTCGCTTTTATCCTGCAGCTTCGGTCGTGGAAAAAGGCTGTTGATGGTTTTTTGCGGCTTGTACGAAACTTGGATCTGTTGTTGTTTTAATAAGCGACCAATTCTTTCAGAGACACCCCGAGCATACGGAAGCACTACAAAACCATTCGTTGTGGGTTTCGTCGGTTTGGTGGTCAACGGTTTTTCACAGTCATTGATGTTTGATGTTTGATGTTTGATGTTTGCTTCTGATTGGACACCGTTTAACAACAACCGATTCAAAATACGTACGGTTGTGGGAAAGTCTAATAAGTTATTATTTAACGGCGTCCAATCAGAAAAGAGGCAATCAGCACGACGGTTTCTGGCTGGCACATGAAGATCTTGCTACGCATTTCGATCGCTTGATTTTGAATTTATTCGAGGGCTAGTTCGGGACCGCTTGGGCGGATTTTCGATCGAGAGGCACAAGAAGAAGCGTGAATGTTTCGGCCTTTATGTTGCGTGGTTTGGAAGCTGAGCGATGCGATTTTCTGGGGAAAAATCGCCTCGGCGCTGGCTCGATGCTGGAGCCGTTCAAAGGTCTTTCCACCCTTTTCGTTTCTTATGAGGCACAGTCGGCGGCGAAGACAAACCCCGACAAAATCGCTTAAAATATCATTGTTGAGGCAAAAGGACGACAGTACACCACAGGTAAGACTTTTATTTATCGTTGTTCAATACATATATTTAGCGATTCGTCGCTAGAGCATGAAACATACGGTAAATCCCATACATTTGCTATAAAATAACAAAGGATCACACGAACAGATTGTCTGGGTGCCCTGTGGTTCTTAACGGTAAAGGCATTCTGCCTCCAAGCCTGACATTTACTCCACCTATTAGAACCAAAGCAGGCTACAAAATAACTAGAAAGACGGGAATTAAGTTCTTGAGACTGCGCATAACAGAATGTCATCACAACATAACGCATATAATGACAAAGCGACAGGAGCTAAAGGAACAACTCGCAAACAAACTATCACCAGAGCAATGAAAACGTAAAGCTTGTGGGATGTGGCTGGAGTGACAAGGATACTTCACAAATTAATGTGATCAAGTAAGCTGAAGCCACTCAAAAGGCACTAAGGCCACAAGGTAGCGGGCATTACCCCTTAAATCTACCAAAGCAAAGATTGAGCCCAAGCATTAGCAGCCATGGACAGCTGTTTCGGCCTTGTTAGGCCTCATCAGCATGGCATAGCTAATGCCCGCTACCTTGTGGCCTTAGTGCCTTTTGAGTGGCTTCAGCTTACTTGATCACATTAATTTGTTAAGTATCCTTGTCACTCCAGCCACATCCCACAAGCTTTACGTTTTCATTGCTTGTTTTATTGATATGTGGGTACTTGAGCCTGAGCATTAGCTATGCCATGCTGATGAGGCCTAACAAGGCCGAAACAGCTGTCCATGGCTGCTAATGCTTGGGCTCAATCTTTGCTTTGGTAGATTTAAGGGGTAATGCCCGCTACCTTGTGGCCTTAGTGCCTTTTGAGTGGCTTCAGCTTACTTGATCACATTAATTTGCGAAGTATCCTTATCACCAGAGCAAATGCGTGCTCTCGAACAAGTTGTTGAACGAACAGCTAAGGCTACCTCAGTGGATATATCTGAAACACATACAAGGAAACTCAATCGCTTAACAGAAACAAGACATCCCGTTTCAACGCCGACGCTGTTAACAAAGAGAAATGGGTTGTAAACATTTCAAAACGAGCACTGGACCCCGTAGAAAGATCAGCCCTCATGAAAGGTTTTAATTACGTTCTAATTCACTTCGTTCAACCGAACGTATATTATTTTGCACTTTAAACTCCCTGTAATAGCAGAAAAACAAGAATACGACAGATTGTAGGATGGATGCTCTAGCAGAGTAGCACGAGAATTAACAAAGTATAAGTTCCGATGTCAAACATCGACCTACCACGAAAAAGCTGATGATCAGGAGGAGCATGAAAGGTTTTCTGCCGTTTATCATCGACGCGTTTAATCTCTTGTCTTGCTTTCCTTTTTTACCTGCCGCTTCCTTCGCTTTCTTGAGCTTCTTTTCGTCCTCTGAATTAGAGGCCAGCTCGTCTGATTCGTACTCTTCGACGACCTGCCAACCATCTTTGCATCTGTCGGCGATCTTAATTAGTTTCTGCCTCTTATGTGTCAATTTTTTACCTTCACTGACCACAGTAGAAATCTTACTGCTTGCTGACTGATCGTTAGCTGTTTGAATTTGGTCGAAGATGTTATCCAATTCGGCGTTCAACTTGAACTGCTTTTGGTTTCCCTTAAACTTTAACTCTACGGTTTCCTTATCAATTTTCTGTTTGGTTTCGATCTGTTTTCCTTTGACGTCAAGTTGAGTCGATAAATAACCTTTGAAGAGACCAAAAACTTGTTGAACAAATTCGGGATTGCCAGGTGATGGGATAGACTGACCCGTTCGGCTTGACCGCTAGCTTCGCCTGCGGCTTCTATAGACTCGTTTCCCTTAGGCATATCACTGTCGGCAACGGACAAACGGTGAAAACAACTCGTACTACTTGCGACAGAGCGGAGAAAGAGCATTCTGTGCAATACTAAATATATAGTATACTGACACAATAAGGGATTACCAAGGGACACGCCTTCAGCGTGTGTATTCGAAAGGTGAACAAAGAGAATAACACACACTAAATACCTTTCGTATCACGAGAAAATACATTTCCTTAGACTGCTATTGTTATACTCCCTTATCACGCACCGCCATCTTGGATTGTGTGGTGCACCAAAGCGAGGCTGGATGGGCAAAAAGTCCTTGGGGAAGGGTTGCGTTACAATGTTTTGAGTGGAGATACACGCAATCATGACCCACTATCATTGCCGTAGTATGCTGTAATAATGACAAGCGAAACGAAATTGGTGAAAATTTGTCGTTTTTCAGCTTCCCTTCAAATCCCTCACAGAGATCGCAGTGGATTGCCGTGATAAAGCGAGATGAAAGGCCGCTTTTTGGGGGTGAGTGTGTAGAGTCGTGTTGTCAAACGCACGTGTTTATGCTAGTGGTCGACTTTTTCCTTCGATTTAAGACTAAGCTACCACATTTCATTCATGAAATATTTACTCGATACCTATCCAGAGCAACTGCTGTCAATTATTCGAATCTACCAGAGTTCTTTTAGCTTAGTTTAGAATTTTTGCTGCTTTTGGTCCAAGCTGTCAAACATTCATGGCACTGATTTGTTTGTTTTCATTGACTCGTATTTGGCTATCTGTATTCAATGAGATTCTCCCTTGTTGTCAACATTTTAATTTGTTGTTTCAAACTCGTTTCCTAGATCAAGTTTATCTTGTGGGCGGTTTTTACTGTCCTTGGTCTATGCAAACTGCGATGGCACAACTCCTCAGGTTTTAGACTTGGAAGCCCGGTTATAATTTTATTATCGCTTGGCTTGAAGTGAGCGGAGCGCAGAAGACTAAAGCCTTTGTTGATCTAGGATGTAAGGAGACTGGTAGAATCGACTGCAGTTGCTTAGGGTATGTATTGAGTAAATACTTCATGTGCAAGCTGAGTCTTAAATCGAAAGAAAAGTTTAGTCGCTGGTCACGACTCGACTATTAAACTAACTCCAAAAAGCGGCCCTCCATCTCGCTTTATCACGGCAATCCACTGCGATCTCTGTGAGAGTTTTGAAGGAAAGTTGAAAAACGACAAATTATCGCCACTTTCGTTTCGCTTGTCGTTATTACAGCATACTACAGCAATGATCGTGGGTCATGATTGCGTGTATCTCCACTCAAAACATCCTCCACCAAGGACTTTATGCCCGTCCAACCTCGCTTTGGTGCACCACACAATCCAAGATGGCGGTGCGTGATAAGGGAGATACAGGCGACCAATCAAAAAAAAAATCTTTGTATAGGTAATCACATGATTTCGAGTGCAATTTGGAATAAATAAGCACGAGTAAATTTTTTCAAAGACTCACAAAATTGCACGAGCCCGTAGGGCGAGTGCAATTTGTGGTCTTTGAAAAAATTTACAAGTGCTTATACACCTTATTCCAAAATGGCGGCCGCTCGGAATGATCTGGGGAGAGCAGCACGGAAACGAGGCATCGAGGGCCGGCGTGAAAAATCTTGTGGTGTTTACATATGGTAATCGAGAGCGATCATGCTTCAAAATTGCTCTATTCCGTTCTGTCCTAAGAGCATTTATGTGGAAAAATGATGTGAAAATCTCTTATCAGAAGTTTCCAGAAGACCGACGTGTAGTGTGTTCAAGCCGAATGGATTGTTGCCATACGAAGAGATCTTGGATTAACTTTAAGTGACAAAACACTCGATCAAGGGTATGTTTGCTCCACTTCAAGTCTTCGGGTTATATTTGTTCGTTTGCTGGTCGCGAGAAAACTTTGAAAACTACTGCTGTACCATCCGCTTTTCCGTGGAAGAAGTGTTCACTCGTAAAACGAAAAGCACCAAAGGATAGTAGTCCGAACGAAAAAGACTGAGGAAAACCTCAGCAACTCCTGACCTACTGTCATCAACCAAGACATCGTGATTCAGATATTTCTCCTGATAGAGATTCTAGGGAGCTATAAAACGACTGTGAGAAAGCTGTCCATGATCTGGACTGTGAGAAAGCCGAGCTTACTGAAAAACTCCGACAATTCGAGGCGGATATTTCCAAGATTTACAATCAAAAGTATTTAGCGTCGATAGATTTATGAAGTTAGTTAAAGATTTGGCTTTTTATTCTGGATTTCCCAATAGAGACATTTTCAAGAGTATAATTCAGTATTTAAATCCGGTAAAAGAAGGTGAAAACATTAATTATTGGCATTCACCTTCTCATGATGTAGCAAATATGAATTAGAGAAATGATGAAGATGCCCCTGAACAAGGAAGACCAAGGCAGTAAGCTTGGATTAATTTTATGTTTCTAAAGGTCAGCATCATTTCAGTATGACCCTCTATGGCAAAGATCAATGACCACATGCCTGCTGATTTTAAAGATAAATATCCTTCTACCAGGGTCGTAATTGACTGCAGTGAGCTCTGCTGTCAAATGCTTAAGAGTCTTCGTTTAAACAGTGATCTTTTTATAGCTCGTATAAAAACCAACATACCAAGCTGAAGGAGCTCATTGGAATCTCACCTGGGGGTGCCAAAACATTTATTAGTCAACTTTCCATGGGGCACTTTTTATCGGAACCAAAGGTCAAATGACCTCTGAGGAAGTTGTGCAAACACAACAAGTTGTCTCCCTTCAAATCCACGTGGAGTGTATATGATCAACAAGACAAAAAACTTCCACATATGGTACAGTCTAGTGCATTTACTTTGTTTAGTGTTGTCAGTCAAATGTAGTGTGTTTGTAAGCATAAGCACATAACTCGCGTACAGGCAACATTATACACTTAATGTATGGTCTCGAGGGAAACAGTTAGTTTTGTTTTCCCGAGAGTCCTGATGTTTCCCGAGACGAAGTCGAGGGAAACATCAGGACTCGAGGGAAAACAAAACTAACTAGTTTCCCGAGGGATCATACATTAAGTGCTTTGTTATATACCTACACTTTCCCTTCAACAATCACAGCAAAATAAACTGACAAACAAACAAAGACGGCATTACAAAAACACGTCTTTATTCACAAGCCTGCCGAATGAATAATTTACAAACGTTTAAAAGTACCTGAAAAAGTAGAACATGCCTTTCTTGTATTTTCCGAATCTTTTCCTCCTATTAGATGCTGAATTTCTTCGGCTGATACTTGAGAAAAACGTTTTGATTCTTTTAGTCTCGGGTTCCATAACGTTTGTATTATCGTTGGTTTATAAAACTGAAAACTGGCAGTGTTCTCAGGTCCGCCTCTTCAATCAAGCTGACGTGAGCACGGCTGAAGATCATGCCACTTTTTAGTCATGCACTAATCACGTGCTGCTGTATCCGGGCGCGCGGGCAACAATTGCGGAATTGTATCCCGGTCACCTATCCCGGTCGGGATACATTTGAATTTGGTCAGGGGCACGTGACCAAGAATCAACCAATCGCAGTACTCCTTTTGTTGAGTGAAAGTGTAGGTATATAACAAGACCATTTACTTTCAGTTTGCTCACTATTTTGAACTATTATTTCTGATTTTCTGAACTACATTTCCGAGAAAAAAAAATCTCCATTTTATCGTTCCAAGCAAGTAAAATTTTGGTTAAGTTAATCCCGGGTAAATATTTTTTCTACATGTTGGTAGTGTTGTAGTCAGCTTCCCTGGGCCCAGTTGCTTGAAGCATGGTTAGCGCTAACCCGGGTTAAATACCATCTTATGACAACTGAACTTGTAGGCTTTTATACATCTTAATCATGATTAGCGCTAACCTCAGCCTGAAAAGCTCTTTACCGCCTCAGTCGTTATATGCCGGGTATAAATGAGATTTTCGTCCAGGTCGACTAGAAGATAGTCGGTCTTTTAATTCAAATAATACTCATTCACGCTGTAAAAGAACGAAGCAAATGAGATACTTAATTGACCCCAGCAGCCTTAGCAAGGTTGGCGTTTCCGAGAGCAATATCACTTACCGCTTACAAAATTGTGCTTTGGTAATTACGGAAACCTTTACAAGAATCACCACGACACTTGAACCAAAATTTTAGTTAAGCATTTTTCATTTTATTAGGATCCCATCTGCTCAACGAACTGCCAGGGATGTCTTCAATTCTCCTGGGCCCGGTTGTTCGAAAGCTGATTAACTTAATCCAGGATTAGCGTAAACTTTGGTTGCAGTTTTTGTCTTTTGGATGAAAGTTTCTTTTGCTGATTTTTGCTTTTCAGGATTGACGTCCTATAATCTAAAATTGTGTAGGATATCAGCGTTTAACAATGTTTGTGGATAGAGAAATAAACTCCTTGGTTAATTTTTAATCTTGGATTAGGGTTAATCGGCTTTCGAACAAACCGGCCCTGGTAGATACTACGAACGCCATTGCTGTTTATATGCTTGACTATGACTTGGCCCTCGATGCCTCGTTTTGCAGAAGCAACGCAATGAAGCTAAGGTGAACCAAAAAACAGTTTTCTCGATGTTTTTAAAGCGTTTTTAGCTGTGAAAACTGGCTAAACAATTACAGGCTATAGCTATAAGGTTACTTTGTTTGCTAAGTGTCTATCAAGCGCTGTAATCATTACCTTCAGGCTTTCCAGTTCGTTATCTTCGCCTTGTTTGTCCTTGTTTGTTTATTTCTCGGCGTCACTCGGCAATTCCCTTCTCTGGACACCGTTTCCAAACCGACAGCTAAAATACAGTGCTTTTCGCAGCGTTTCTCCTTTTTAGAGCTGTTTTGCAGCTTCTCTGCTGTTATTGCGGTCACGAAGAAAGAAAACCTGCTCAAAAAGCCAGCAATTGTTTTCGCTCGCAGAGTCGCTTGCAGCTCTTCAGAACAAGGGAGACTTTTGACTGCGCAGGCGCGTAAATTTTTTTTGTTTTCTCAGTTTTCGACGATCACGCGGTTTTGTGTGCTGTTGAATTTGACAACCAAAACTTTAACGATAAGGCATTCTTAAACAGGTCGTCAGCAAGCCAAATCAAACATATTACCACGAAAAGCAATTTACGGTGAAGAAAAAAATTGGGGTGTGACATCAATTGTCGTAGTTTTGTGGTCGGTAAAGGTCTGTTCGTGTGGAGGTGTCGACGGTCAAGATGGCGATTTGTCTGCAACGAGTATTTGACGAGCCCAGTGTCGATGCATTTTTCTGCCGTCCAAGAGTCTGCTTCAGATCGTAGTTAATGTCAAGCTAAACAAGTGGGACTTTTGTGGTAAGTACAACCCATCTTTGGTTCCTTGAGTTTGTTTTTTTAGGTTTTTATTTGCTTCGTTTTCTGCCAAGGAAGAAATCGTGTTGCTATCATTTTCAATTCCATGGTGTTGTTCAACAAGATAATCTTACCGTTTTCGTTTACATCATTTCTTCATGAAAGTCGAATACAACACTGCAATTAACTAATCCTTCCATTTGATGGGTACAGCTGTCGTTTCATATCCATGATCTTTGTTGTCAGGCAAGATGAATGGTTTGATTAGTAACTTTAGTTGTTGTATTACCTCAATTAAAAGTTTGTCATCATACCCCCGAGACTTTTGTTTCCCTTCGTGATATGGGAATTCCCATTAACAGGGGATACTTCTGTTAGTGTACTACCTGTTAGCAAAATCTGGTGTAATTTCGAGGTGCACCCCCTATTCACCCTGGCCAGACAAAGCTTCGTTGATCGAATTTCATTTTCAAAATATTGGATTTTTAGGCTCACGCTTTCACCCTGCCTAGATTTCGCAAATTATAATCCACTGTCAATATTGAGTTATCACCAAGTTGTACTTACTCCAAATTTATTTTGCCTTAAATCTTAACTTTGTAGGCCATTCCGTTAACTTATTTTGGCGTTTGTTGTCAGGACAGTCGTTCGCAAGTGAAATTAAATTGTGCTTCGAGATTTGATTGCGACTACATTTTTGTGTATTTCCGAATAACTAATTCGTGATACGGGGATCGGCCAGGAGGAGAGATTCTCTAATACCATATCAATACTTTGATCGAAACAAAAGAAATTTAAGTTCTGCATTGATAGACCAAATTTTCGATAAAGATGATTCTTGCGCGAGCAAGTTTGTTCCGCCTTTGATGGATGCTACTCGAATTCGTTTTCGTCAATTTGTCAATATGCCTTGCTCAAGCCCCCGTAATGCAGCTTTACGTCTGTTTGCTCATCCTTTTTACTTTTCTCAGGTAATTTTGAGTTTGACTGCAAATTAAGAGGGTAGAGAACGTAAAACTATTTCAGATCAGGAGAATTCATAGGAGTAGTGATTTTAGGTGATAGGATGGCAGAAGAATTTCCAACCTGACAGCTGATTATGCTACATTTTCACCAATTCTTCTGTTATTATGATAGCCTGTTTTTGTTTGCAACATCAACACAACCAGAAGAAGGCAATTTAGCAACTGGATCCTTCAACACATGTTAGGAATTAACTGAAAAAACACCAAAACATTTTACAAGTTTTTGTTTGGTGTTGCATCAACTCACTCAATTTTCATATTGAAACATCATTTTGAATCTTAAATTGTGTTGTGTATTTAAAATTCTTTTGCAAATTTGATTATTCCGTCAATACATACAAATGTGCTTTTCTTTTGTTTCACTTGCAGGGGAAGCAGAGGTGGAATAAATGTGTTACAATATTAGCTAAATGGACACCCTTCTGGCTAACACCTGAATGAAAATTGTTGAATAAAAAGTAATCGTATACATTTGTAGCCTCTCTTTTTTAACTGAATCATCACTATTTAGACTTGATCATCTCTACAAAGAATTGTTGATGTATTTACATTTGTTTTTATTATTGTGTTGTAATGTACTTTTATTAATATTTCAAAAACTAAAGAAAATAGTAGTTTCCTATGGTGAATGTTACTTACACAGATTATTGTGTCACTATTAATTTCACTAGTTGTGGGTTTTTCCTGTCATGATATTTGTTTAAATGAATCCCTCTTTTATTGTTGATTTGCACAAGTGATGGTTTTATTATAACTCAACTTGAACACATTTTGGTCTTTCAAGTAAAACTACTGCATATCAGGCCTCTTACTTCAACAGTGTAAAACAAGCCTCTACCATTAAAAAAATATTTTAGTGAACGATCAAAACAGCAGCAATGTGTTTGTAGATTGGTTAGTAAAATTCTTTTTACTATCATCAGAATGTTGGGAGGAGGTCATGCAAAAGAAAATGAATCAAAAATATTTGCAGCAGCGTAAAACTCAAAACATATTGTTAGCTCTGAGGGCCTTTTCACTTCTTGGGAGATTTCTTCTAAATAAACCAGAAGATCAGAGGCAAGTTGTGTTTCATAGCTTATGTAGAAAATTTTAATTATAATTCCATTCTTAGAACAAACAAAGCAAGCAGGTAAAGGCAGCTGTTTATTATGAAAATGAACATGAGGGTTCACTTTTTATGAAGAAAAGTATAACAGTGAGTTTATTTTGAAACAGCAGCCAATTCAAAGCCCAACAGATCAACTGAGGAATTACCAAGAAATCTGAGCTCCTCAATGGACAAAGCTTCAGTTATTCCAATGGGCAAAATTACTCGAAAAATATAACCACTTTGGTTTATTTTGACTTGAAATGGTTTCCCTATACTCGAACGTTTTCCATGCACATCAGTCTACTCTTAATCCGAGCACAACTATGATCCAAGCAAAGCCTAAATTATAGTTTAAAAATGTTAAACAGCAAAAGCCCAGTTACAGAAACAAGGCAATCTGTTGATCATAAGTCAAATGTAGCAGTTCATTAGTGCTTGTCTTTGCAGTGATTGAATCTTAAAATTAACATTAAGAGCTTTCTGCTTTTATTTAAAAAGTATAAGGAGCTTTGTCCGGTACACTGGTAGACAATTGAAAACCTAATAGACTAACCCAGTCTAATCAAGAAATTTGATAAATGAGCTCCTTGATGTAAGCGTATATAACTTCAATTATTGAATATTTCAAATACATTTTAAAAATAACACTTTAGCTTATTTTCACTAGAAATGGTTTTCCTGAGCTTTGACCTTTTCTGTGTACATCACTGTCAAACTGAGTCTAAATTATACCGAAAAACTCACTGAATGTTGTACAGAAAGAGCCCGTGAAAATACGTAGTTCAGTTTAATAGAACTAACCTCGAAGCACATCGGTCTTCTGTTGACAAAGCCGCCGTTGAACTTTGGCTGACCTCTGACACAGCTATGAAGTGCTTCGTCATTTTATAAACTTGACGGCATAAAGAATTTTCCCAACCCGGTATTCCTGCTTTTAGAGCAGATCGCTCCTCATTCAAACCGTTTTTTCCCCGAACATATTCACGCTTACACGCCGCATGAACCTCCACGCAGGAAAAATCCGCTTGTACACAAGAGCGGATACTTGTACAAATAACATTTTATGGTCCTTAAGAAATCATTTCCAATTTTTACTATCATTAGGAAAGAGGACCACACATGAACATTGATATTTTTATCCAAAATATACTAATAGAATAAGTGATCCAGTATATCTTTCCATTGGCGGCCATGTTTGTTTACACTGAAATTTCTTTGGCGCGCGTGTAGAGGAGCCTGGATTCAAGGGTAAGAATCAACCAATCAGACAAAAAAACGTAAAAACGTAAAAACGTAAAGCTTGTGGGATGTGGCTGGAGTGACAAGGATACACCTCACAAATTAATGTGATTTGGTAAGCTGAAGCCACTCTAAAGGCACTAAGGCCACATGGTAGCGGGCATTACCCCTTAAATCTACCAAAGCAAAGATTGAGCCCAAGCATTAGCAGCCATGGACAGCTGTTTCGGCCTTGTTAGGCCTCATCAGCACGGCATAGCTAATGCTCAGGCTCAAGTACCCACATATCCATAAAACAAGCAGTAAAAACGTAAAGCTTGTGGGATGTGGCTGGAGTGACAAGGATACACCTCACAAATTAATGTGATTTGGTAAGCTGAAGCCACTCTAAAGGCACTAAGGCCACATGGTAGCGGGCATTACCCCTTTAGAGTGGCTTCAGCTTACCAAATCACATTAATTTGTGAGGTGTATCCTTGTCACTCCAGCCACATCCCTCAAGCTTTACGTTTTTACTGCTTGTTTTATGGATATGTGGGTACTTGAGCCTGAGCATTAGCTATGCCGTGCTGATGAGGCCTAACAAGGCCGAAACAGCTGTCCATGGCTGCTAATGCTTGGGCTCAATCTTTGCTTTGGTAGATTTAAGGGGTAATGCCCGCTACCATGTGGCCTTAGTGCCTTTAGAGTGGCTTCAGCTTACCAAATCACATTAATTTGTGAGGTGTATCCCAATCAGACAAAAGTCTCCCTTGCTGCTCTTCAGACTTTGCGCCATTCAGAGGCCGCGTTTGATTGGCTCAATCGCAGCGCCTTTGTTTATCAACCAATCAGAATCCTCAGTTTTTTTACCTTGTTTTGCACTGTATTTCCCTTTTTCTACACCGAATTACCTTTTTTCTGCACCGGTGTTTCCTAAAAACTGCATTTCTCTTAGCCAATCAGAATCGAGAAATTTTTTCATGTGTATTATTAAATACATTATCGACAGGTCTCAAAAACCGCTGATTGGCTAAGGCCGCCATTCAAGGACGCGTGCGCAGGGTGGTTACCGCTGACTTATTGCGGGGATTGGAAGCAGCAAAAAGCAGCGCTGAACGACGCCATTTGAACAGTTTCTGAGTTTCACAACTGCTGTTTTTTTTTTTAAGTATATATGCAGTTTTATTAACGGAGATTTATTAACGAAGATTTGGTTCTCGAGGATGAGTTTTTTGCAGTTAAGCCGTGCTTTTAATGGCTGGCAGTTAATGATTGCCGATCACGGCGATGTGTTCTTCAATCCTCCCGACGGTGAACAAATCTTTCCGCAACCTGGTTCCTGACATTGAAATTGCGGTACATCCCTGGCCCTGGGCTCCTCTGTCTGTGGTTGCACTGGTGGTTTCTGCTTGTGATTCGCGTACACTGGAAGGATCTGTGTTGGATTTGTTTCCTCTAAAATTCGGAAGCGCTCCGCAAACTTAGCTTTGATGTCATCCACTTTCTTCCTGTATTTGGAGTTGTCTAACTTGTCAGCGTCTTGGTTCTCTGATTCCCCCCTTGGGCTTTCTTCTGGTTCGTCATAGTCTTGATCTCCATCGATTTCATCTCCCGAATCACTATCACTTGCATCGTGGAATGAATGTCCACAGTTGAGCCTGACATAGTGGTGAAAGTGGTCTTGAACCGGGCACGTTGTCAAGTCACAAGCGATTAATGGATCCGGTTCGTTTCCAGGGAACGCATACCCCATTGGCAAGCATCGCTGGTTGAGCGTTGTGTCGAGAACAGGAAAATAGTATGGCTGCAAGGACAGACATTTTTAAGGTAAACTTAAGCTATAAGTACAGTGTAGTTACCTGATCATCAGTAACTGATGATCAGGTAACTGTTGTTTCTCGAAGTGGTCCTTGTTTGATTCTATTTCGAAATATATGATAATATATTATAAATTACACAGGACTAAAACAAGTTGCACATTATTGTAGGGTCAAACTTCATGCAAAAGAGTGCTCAGAAAAAAATTGTATTTTAAAAGCATGTCTAGTTATCAGTAATGGGGACTGACATCATAAATTTACATTTAAGAATGAGATGGTCCATTTTTCAAATGAAATTGTTGTTGTATATTTTCGTGATCCATTTGGAACTTTCGTTGTCTGTCCAACAGTGGACCACACAGTTGCAAACAGCTCAACAAGAAATTCAGCTGCCTTTAGAGCTATTTCCATGAAATTTTGTCTGCCCCTTCCATGTTGGTACTCAGGTACAAACCACCTTTGAAATTCGGCATCATATCGTCTGCCACTTCAGGCATGTGTGGTCATGCTGATCAGCGGTGGTGGAGCTGTCACTGGCATACATCTTATTATGTAAAAGTAAAGAATAAAGTGATAAATAGCATCTTGAATACATACATGTACAGTTGAAAAGGATACTCTACAGCTGTCGTACCTGTAAATAATAGTTCATTTTATCATGCCCACCCCAAGTTACAATACCTTATGTTTGCACCTTCCAGTAAAAACTGCACAGCATTGTGCATAGCAAGTAGCCATGGCAGGATTTCATTGCTTCAGGGATTTGAAAAAGGAAGTGTTAAACCATATAGGATTATATTTAGACAGAAAAATTTCACTTGTTGTTGAGTTAATTTCAACATTTTACCACTTATTGAATGAGTTTTGTTTACAGTTTTGAGGAAATTTATTGCCTCTAAAGTCTCTTCAGTTAAACAAAATGGATGAGGGATGGGTGGGGAATGGGATAGGATTTTTAGAACATATTTTTGAAGTAATTGTGATATTTTATAATAGTCGTTGAACACAGTATTTACATTGTATTATTTTTTCTTTTATTTTAGTGCATGGCTCCATAAGCTTACAGCTTTAATCATTACCATGGATAAATAAAGTTTATTGTATTGTATTGTATTTCCTAAATGGTTACATTGTATCTACCTTCTGAAAACAGAATGAAGGATTTCAGTCTTCTTCTCTGTGAACAATTCAAGGTGATTCTGAAAATTATTTGCTATGTCTGGGTTATCAGTGAGGTGGAAGAGGAGGTCACTTAGTTGACACAGGGTTGCCTTGTTGTAATTTCGACGATTGAAAATGATGAAAACCATGGCCACTCTAAGTAATGCATGCAGCCACGTGTCAAATTCCTTACCACGGAAAATGACTGTGTACAGGAAAAAATTACAGCTGATTTCATCCACCAGGTGAAGCAACATAACATACTGCTGGTCTTTGCAGTTGCCAAATTGGTTAAGGATCATCTCCCTGACAAGCCATCCACCAAATGCTGCTGTTGTCACAGTTGAGATCTTCTCAGCTTGTGGCTTTTTTGCAAACCTTTTGTTTCTGTCAAATACTGCCTTGTAAAGTTTCAAAAAAAAGGGCCAAAATAACAGAACAGTAGACTCCTCTGCATTAAGAGCAACATGGAAGGGACCTTGCCAAGGAATGATAGCTGGCACTTTTACTGGATTTTCATCTGTCCACTGTTAAAACAAATTCAAACTGACATTTGAGTATTTATTATACTTTTTCCAAGGTTCCTGGTATTCCAATGAAATATTTTCTCAATATTTGTTTTATGAATATCTTTTTAATTAACAGTTGTGCAAATTACACTGTTTAAGTTTCTTCTACACTCCTACAGAGTGATATATTTTCTGAAACAACAAGATTTATCACAATATACACGTATTATAATATATTAGTGTATACACAGCGAAACCACTTCAGTACATACACCAAAGGGGCGAGATGAGTGTCTGTATTATTGAAGTAGGGATAATGTGAATTCTGAATTTTCTGGACCAATTGACCTGTCTGTAATGTACATGTAGAGGGGTTCCCATTACTGTGGATGTATTTGTAAGGAGAGGTTTAACTGCAGTATGTTAATATTGAAACATCTTAATTATACCTCTGCTATGAGTTTTTTGTTGTATTTCCAAGTTGGGAAATCTCCAGTGAGTGCCAGTTGAAACTTGGCTAAATACTCAGACAACTGTGGGCATAATGCCAGAAGGTGGTTGAGTGCCTGCCTGTAGTTTTGCTTGCTGTGTAGTGACTGCTCGAAC
>JAEMWC010000174.1:80000-82500 GCA_016490735.1 Pachyseris speciosa | reverse complement strand
TCAAACTGCTGGCACAAAGAGTGGATCAAACACAAGAGTTTTTTCTTGTATCTCGCCGTGCTGCACTCTTCACAAGGACACTTGCATTATGGCAAAGGCAGGCCCAAAAAAATCCACCCGGTGGTGTTCTAAGAGTCCATTACAGTGGTGAGGCTGGAATTGATACTGGCGCCATGTCCCAAGAATTCTTAGCGCAAGTTATTACTGACATGGGGAGGGAGATGTTCCCAGATGGCAGTCCTGCAGACTCCACCTATCATGTTCAAAATGGGAACTTCCGCACTTGTGGAGAAATTGTGGCAGTTTCTTTGGCTCAAGGTGGGCCTCCACCTTGCTTTCTTGAGCAGTGTGCATATGACTCAATGTTAAACAGTGTTGACATGGTTAACATTCAAGAGGCAGATTTGACTACAAAGGAGCAAACACATCTAAATGATATAAAGGAAGATTGTGAGAACTACTCTGATATGATCTTGGAACATGGATACACTGGAGTGATTGACGAGAAACATGTGGATGACATCATACGATCTGTAAAAGTAAGCCTAGTTAATCGCAGAATGTTGTATATGAAAGAATTCTTTACAGGAATGTCCATCTATGGATTGGCAGAGTTGATGAAGAGCAACCCATCAGCATGCCAACCATTGTTTGTTGATGGAAGTTTCAAGGAACAACTGGCACCGGATGCTAACTATTTGTTCTCCATAATGAGCCCACAGTATTCACCAACAAGTTCTGTACGCAGACACATTGAAGAAAATGTCATGGATCATTTCCAGGATTGCTTAAATTTGTGTGAAGATGCTAATATTGTGGGTCACGCTGCAGCAGTTGGTTATAAGGATGACACCCTTGACAGTGGACTTGAACAAGGAAGAGAAATATTTGAAAATCCAGATTTAACTGTGGCAGGTGTTATGGGATGGTTAACTGGTCAAAGGCACAGGCCAGTAAATAACCAAAAGCTCAGTGTGACTGTTTATTTTAACCATGACTGCTTAAAGCACAACCCAAATCACAAAATATGCTTTCCTATTGTAGGGGCTTGTGCCAAGGAAATTACCTTCCCTGTGGCACACATGACCTCATTTGCTGAGTTCAAAGAGGTCTTTATCCTTGCCTTTTCTAAAGGGCAGGCTTTTGCTAAACCTTAGGTCTAGATTATGTTGTTCAGACCATATTGTGAAAAACAAAATGTGGCACAAAGGCATTTTTTTCTCTGGATTTAATACTTTAGGTGTTGTGTTGTTTGAGTTCCTTTTCCCCTAAATGTTGTAACATTATTTTTTTTAGCCATACACTGATAGTTCTTTATTGCAATTAAAAACACTGCTGCATGTTATTTCAATCAAATCATCAAATGCTGAGATGATAATTCCAGTTATAACAGTTTCAAAGCAAAGTAAAGAAAATAGAATTGTTCAAGCTTTATGGCCATCAGATTGTAATAAACATAGACAGCATTCCTGAACAAGAGAGGTGCACATTGTTTTAACTAATTGTGGATATCCAGGCATGCCTGCTTGCTGAAGGTATTTTTTTTCGCTTGGGTCTTAAATAAAAATTCCAAAGTGTTTTGACTATAATGTCTATCAAGGATTTGAGGAAACCGGCACTCTTGAACTTCAGTTGGATTTGTGTGGAACTGTCGTCAGAATGCTTCCAGAAGTAGCTACACATGCGTTTTGTGTTGTAACGTGTACTAGTATTTCTTCGAAAGCAAGCGCATTAAAGTTGACGACCAGTAGTGAAGTCTTGAGTACTACAATGTCACTGAGTGATGAGAAAAGAACTAATACCAACAATCTTGGAAGTTGCGAGAGCCTTATAGGTTACAGTAGCCTAAGAACCACCTGAGACTGACACTGAAACAAGTTTGTGGTACAGGTACAAGGCTTCTCTCCAATGTACAGGCTTTACTAGCTCAAGAGAATCCATCACATACCGAAAATAATCAAAATGCTCATTGTCTTCCTCCCTCTCTATTAAATGATTTTCGACATAATTGATCTTGTTGTCAGGTACTGAGAGTAGCAAATTTGAGTCCCCGCCCCTTCCTTCAGGCAGATAATACAGCACGTCTGGAACACCAGGTATGGTGTCATGTCTTGATTTCCTTATTCGATGCGTGTTCCAATGTTCTTTTACAGTGTCCAAATCTTCTTGTAGAAGCTCTGCGAAGCAGAACCACAGACAGTCCTTCTGCAACGTGTTACTCGTGTTAAGATCACCTCTTTCAACAAGATCTTTGAATAAATTTATCCACCAACTTGACCTATTCCTTCGGTACTGTGACCAATAACCCTCGATCCTTTGATTCCGCGGGGATGCAACATATCTGTGGGCGTTTTCATCGTCACGAAAAAAGGCTTGCGCAGAGGCCATGATCTTATTCTCTGTACCCAAATCAGTAACTAGTTCACGTGGACACCCACCACACACCTTAACTGTATCAAGGAAGTAAGATCCTATGTTGTCAGGGGAGTTGTTTGATCGA
>JAEMWC010000174.1:62500-75000 GCA_016490735.1 Pachyseris speciosa | reverse complement strand
GAACTTTTCACTAGCTAAAATGGCTAGTGAAGTGCGAAATCCAGTAGCCAAAACGGAATTTTTACTAGTCTGTGGCTAGTTGGCTACCGTTAGTCTTGAGCCCTGGCGATTTTAGATGCGTCAAAAAAAAATTTTATATGCAAAAACGCATATATTTTGCGTCTGCGTAGTTCGCTTGTCTCCGAGCTGTACTGTATGCAGGTTATCCAACTTGTTTCAGCTTGCCTTCCCAGCTAGTACGGACATTACATGTGCTTTTGACAATGATGGTACGTCTTCAGTGATTATCTTTTCAAAGAAAAGACAGTAGCTGACTTCTTTGGCTGCAAGACAAGTATCAGTGGTAAAAAACTGAATTAGATGGACGATCATGCTTCAGTTGTTAGTTATGATATGACTCCTGGATTCAAACCATTTATAATAATTAATTACTTGGCATTTTCAGCTTTTAGTTTTGTTGAACGTTTCACCAAGTTTATAAATAATTTGTAACACTTATATTTTAATGTACACGCTTATAAAGGGAGTTTTATAAGTTGATTTGTCATGTGCATGAAAATATTTGCATACATGACAGGAACTTGCAATGACTGAGATATCGGTAACTTTTTCCGAACACTAGAAGAAACAACATTTCTTAGAAACTACAACGTATCCTCCAGTGAATTTATAACTAACAACATTCAAATAAAAAATGTTTAGGCTTCCAAACAAAGAAGAATTCTAGCCACTTTAATTAAGTTTTCATTTGCCGAAGTTTAGATATCCAATTCGGCTTGAATGGCAAAGGTCATGCATGCATTTCACGCTCTCTACGGTTCAAGTGCTACAGTTATAAACAGATTGATATATCCAATCACGTCACTGACTCAATCATCCTTTTTCAACTAAGAAACGACTTAAAATTTACAAAGTGTGTTTTTTTTTTAATTTTTTTTTAATTTTGGAAATTCCAGGGGGAAGGGGGATATTTGATGACCCCCCCCCCCCCTGGAATGGAAATTCCTGGAGGGAGGGAAGGTGCAAAACAAAAAACCATCTGTGGTGGGGGTATGGATATTTTCTGGAACTACACAATCTAACCTTAACATTAATTGCTGAATGTACTGTTGCAGATTGTGAGTGGGTATTGACGTTATTCAATAAACTAAAATAAAGTAATAGTAATAGTGAGAGAACCCTCTCTACTAATTAATTTTTATAGCTCCAAAATTCCTTTAAAAATGTAATACTAATAGTAGAAAAAGGTGTAAATAATAAAGATTGTCTTTGATGTTATTGTTGGTTCATGGAGTGAGGGCAATAAAACATTAAATAATTTTTTTCTGAGCTTTTTCATTGGTTGCAAGGCAAATTATTTGGTAAGGAGTTGCCTGATATCACATACATTTTTGTGAAATTTGCTCACTGTACAGAACTACTGTTATCTTAATGCTTCAGTCACTCAGGTTTTGAAGCTGAAATGAAAAAGCTAAATTCAGAGACCAAAACTGGGATTTCAACTGTTTTTTCTCCTTAGAATTCAGTCAATTACAAAATTTTTCAAGAGTTTAACACCTCAAGGTAAGTGAAGTGTATGTTGTACATATAGGTCAAAATAAAATTAATAATAATGATGATAATAACAATAGTACGTTTATATAGTGCACACTTCCACTAATTGCTTGTGGTGCTTCAGAAAAACTAATAAGACAATTAAAACTAAGACACTAAAAATTAACTAATACCATAAAAATTAGATCTAATAAAAGAAAGAATTGCTTCTAATAAATTTATCAAAAAGAAGACCTAAGTCAAAATGGCATTCCTTTGTCTCCTAACCCTAATTATTCTTGTACCAGTGGGTTAGAATCATTTTGACCTGATTTTCATTATGTACATGTATATGTACATGGGGGATCTGAGTTGGTGCAGTGATTAGAGCATTCGGCTTCCACCAATGTGTCCCGGGTTCGATTCCCGGACTGGGTGTCATAAGTGGGCTCAGTTTGTTGGTTCTGTACTCTGCTCCGAGAGGTTTTTCTCCGGGTACTCCGCTTTTCCCCTCGATCTCCCCAAAAACCAACATTTGATTTCATCTGATTTATTTAGAGTTGATTTGATTTAGTCTCCCCAATTAGTAGAGCATTTGTGCTTGGCTAAATACATTTGAGAATTAAATAAAGTGATTATTATTATTATTATTATTATTATTATTATTATTTTGTTACATTGAATTTAGTGTTACATGGACTCGATATTATTGTTGTAATTAATGGCCAGTTGAAGCTTTTTTTTTTTCTTTTCTTTTTTTCACAACTTTAAGGTCCAAAAAGAAGTTGTGCTTTGCTGGATGATTCTGTGAGTATGAAAACGACAAAGGAAGATGAGATTAGAACGCCAATATTTGAGAAACTTCAAGCTGAAAAAGAAAGTTTAATCTCTAATGTTAATTGCCCCAGGATGAGTCCAGACAATCGTGCAAAAATGGACAGAGAAAAAAGTTTAAACTCAGAAAGCAAAGCTCTGCAAAGCTCTGCAGGTCTTTCAGTAAGAAAACATAAGATGCCATCACACTCACCCGTAATGGATAATGAGCAACGATCAGCAAGTGAGGAAAATCAGACAGAACTGAGCAGCATGGATTGTGATGAAACCTTCTTTTCAGCACATGAAGATAGTGATGCTTTGTATGATACATGCTGTGAAAATTTCAACAGTAAATCATGCAATGAAAGTGTGATTGCTAATGCTGGCAATGAAGAAGAGGGAGATCTTAACCGGAGTGAAAGAGAGGAAGACCAGGAAACAGACTTGCATGGTGATATAAATGTAGAGTCCATCAGTGAGGATTCACCAACGGAGAGAAACAGCTGCTGTGATGATCTTAAAGAGGTAACACATGACTGTGATGGTGTTAAAGAAGGAGACCTCAATGATGAAATCAAGGAGTTCTTCAAGCCTTCAATGATCTCACTGTCTAAAGAAGAGGACTCACCTGGTTATATTCATGAAGAGGTGAAAGCTAATAGTCTAATTAACAAAGACCAAAATAATGTTTGCAATGATCTTATGGAAGGAGAAGACACTTTTGGTTTTGACAATTGCAAAGAAGAGGACTGTAACAAGGACTCTGACCAGGTCACTAGAGCATTTTTAAATGTTGTCAAAGAATTTCATCCCTCTGATGAAAGGAAAGATTCAGAATGCGTTAAAGGTGTTGATAATTATAAGGAAGGAGTAGATGATGAGGACTGTGAGGATATTGATGAACCATTTAGTGATATTCACATAGACAGAGACTCGAATGATGATGGCATCTCTGAAGGGTCTGATTCCTCTGATGAGGATCTTTTAACACCACCAGTTTTTCTGTCAGAAAAGATGAAGCTAAAACCAGATGTAAGAACTCCTGAAAAAGGAGTTGCTCCTGCCTATTCCACGCCATCCCCAGTAGTCAGGGATGCAGAGAAAGAGGACAAAATCAAATACAAACTTTCTTTTGACAAGCTGATTAAGGAGAAGGTCAAAAAAAGAGAAAAAGATGCAGAGCTTGCTGAAATGGAAGCAGAGTTACAGCGAGGCCTGGAGAAAGGAGGCATTAGTCAAATGCATGTGCCAAGTACCTTCAGTGATATTGAGTCTGAGGAGGAACTGATGGATGGTAAAAACAAAATAGCCATTATTTTTAATACATCTAGGCTGGGTTGTTTGAAAGCCAATTAACCCTAATCCAAGATTAAAAATTAACCAATGAGTTTATTTCTCTATTCACAAACGTTGTTCAAAGCTGATATTCTCCAAATTTTTAGGTTAGAGGACATCAATCCTGAAAAGCAAAAAGCAGCAAAAGAAACTTGCATCCAAGAGTTAAAAACTGCAACCAATTAGTTTTACACTAATCCTGGATTAAATTTACCAGCTTTCAAACAAATGGGCCCTGGTCCCAGTTTTTGAAAGAGGTTAAATTTATCCAGTGATTCCACAGGATGAACTGTGCTATTTTCAGTAATCAGATTGCTTCCCTGTGCAACACATATAAGTTATTAATCATATGCAATTTACCAGTTGGAAGATGGTGCTTCACGTTCTCTAAGAAAATAACGCACACTTGAGGTCAAGGAAAGCTGCCAGTAGTTCCACTTGTGCATTCAGCATTTTCAGCTCAGTTTTTATTTTCAAAAAGGCAAAAAGTAGCAGGTGGAAACCAGACAGTACGTAGAGCAATAATTTTGTACTTTTTCCATTGTTGGGAGAGGTTTTTCAAAGAAAAGAGTGGGTGTTCATTTTTTTGTTGTTGTTGCTACGGCTTAGCTATTTTGCTGTTGTTACGACTGTCTGGCTTGAAAACCTTTCATTTTCAGGTGGTATAATAGCTGCCTGATGACCATTGTGTAGTAGTTCAGGGCTGTGCTCGAGCAGTGCCAGTGGCCCCTGGTCACTTATGTACTTTTGTCTTTGGGTGACAAGGAAATCTTAGTTTTTGCGCAAAATTTAAATGCTGGGAACACTGGATTTCAAAGGCCTGGAGTTTTAGTCTCCCAAAAATTTTTCTTATTGCACAACCTTGTAGTTTTACATATACAGTACATGCAATTTTGAGGATGGTTTGTTATTCAGATGGGCGTGACTTGAAGGACTGCACCTTGCCAAAGGACATCAAAAAGTTCCTTGTGGATGTCCATGACTTTTCTGAAGAATTGCCTGGTGAAGATATCTTTCCGATGTTCACACCTTATGTTACAGTAAGCTCAATACTTTTGGTGTCTTGAACCATTTTAAGTTAAAGTTACAGTTACTGATCCTGATGCTAGGTACACTGTACCATGTAGCATTAATTTTGCAGGAGTTACTGTATATTTTGCAGATTGGCAATGTTTTTGTGTTTTGCAGGAACAAATTTTTGTAGTTTGAGATGACTGAAATCGCTGCTGGGAACTAATTTTTGCGATTTTCTGTTCAAACAGCAGAACATTAACAAGGAAGGAAGTTGATACTGTATCTGTTTGTCACCCAATAATATGCCAACTTTAAAAAATAAATTAATTTTAAGGTGTGCATGAAGTACTGTCAAGGGCACTGATCAAATACTAAAAACCGAAAAACTTCAAAACAAAAAGATTGACCTGCGAGGAAGGGCTGTTATGAAAGTTCATACCCCAATAGAAATTTAAATCCTGTCATTTACAGGCATTACATAACGTTATACTTCTCATTTCATTTAGTCACAAGATTTTCCATGTCTCTTGATGCCCCGTCGTCCAGAAAGTGACACTTTTGAAGGAAAGATGTTGACAGCATCTGATGTTGACCTGCAGGAGTTACTTTGTGGTGGATGGATACTACAGCATTACCTTGATAGGGCATGCCCTCCTGAAGTATCTGATTGGCTGTTTCAGATCATGTGTCGACACAGCGATCAACACATCATCAGATCAGCATTTGAAGTCCTGTGGGCAATGATTGAAGCAGCAACAGAGGTACATTGTAAGATAGAAAACTACATGTACAGTTGTAGGTCTCTTGATTAAAAGTAATACCTTTGAAACAGTTGGAATTTAACCTATCATTGCACGTCCCCTTAGGGTTTTATTAAACAAGGAAACTCTTTGCTGCAGACCTGTCATTAAGGGCCATTATCTGGCCCATAAACCTTCACTTAGTAACAGTGATAACAGCTTGATTTACAGGTAGTGGATAGTACATCTATTATTTTAGATCACAGCACACCCAAGGTGTACATATGCACCTAAATCATACATGTACTGTAAGCTTTATTTACCCATCTTTAAAATGAATATACAATGGATTTACACATGGTTAAAACTTAACCTACAGGACCCGGTTGTTCGAAAGCTGATTAATCCTACTCCAGGATTAAAATTTAACTAAGGAGTTTGTTTCTCTATCCACAAATGCTGTTCAATGCTAATAATTTATGCTACAAAATTTTAGATTAGAGGGTGTCAATCCTGAAAAGCAAAAAGCAGCAGAAGAAAGTGTAATCCAATAGTACTGTTGTGCTAATCCTGGATTAACTTAATTGGCTTTCAAAAAACCAGGACCAGTATGATAGCTTCAGACTGTTATTTCTTTTCCAGAACCGAGATGATCTTCCGCAGACCCAAAGAGGTTCTCTTTGGGTTCCAAGCATAAAAAAAATCATAAGAGAGTTACTCTCCTTTGGTGCTACTGTACCCAGGCTGTTTCCTGGTCATCTTCTGGGCCAGTTAAGCATCAAGGAAATTTTGTCTGATGAAATTTGTTCTGGAGAAATCCACTTGGAGGACGTAAAAGCCAACAGCAGTCATCAGTCTGAATGCTTTCCTGTTGTAAATATGATGCATCTTGTGCAGTTTCTCACACACTGCCTTCAAAAATGTCACTCATTCACGGTTCAGGACTTGAAGAACTTGGTGGTTCTGTTGTGTCGGTTAGTGTTGGATGTGAGGCTTCAGACTGTGGTGTTTGATATTGAGATGTGTCTTGCAGCAGTGCTGAACTGTTATGGGGAGAGTCAATGGTCTGATGAGGTATGTGAGAAGTTAAATATCAATAATTATACATGTATGGTCTTTTCTAGACTACGGGTAGTCCCTCTTTTGGTGCTGTTGAGCAGCAAGATTACTAAAACACAGACATTCAGGTTTGATGACTTCTTTGCCAAACAAAATGCATGGTAAATTTTAAAAGCTTTTTCCAAAGCCTGTTGGCGTATCATAAGAACATCGCGGCCTGCAAGGAGTGATTCCACCGCTTTGATTTGTTCCTGTTCCAAGGCTTCTGTGTTTTTAAAAGAAATTGAAACCATATGCATGTACATACCAAGTATTTCAAGTGTTTATAATACGTTCACAATAATATTAGTTGTTAATGCTCCAGGATTAGCCAATCACATTTTTGCATTGTGAGCACAACACATAATTCAAACTCCCTGGCTTTGTTGGTAGTCCCCCCCTTTCAGACGCTCTCCCTTGTGCAGGGTTTGATTTTTAGCCTCATGCTCGACAAACTTGGCACAGAAAGAGGGACAACTCGTAGTCTGTCTGTCCATAATATTTGCTGGCATTTTAAAATGACTAATATTTACAAGGCTAAAAAGATTTTTAAAAAGTAAAAAAACAAACGTTTTTAAGCACTAAGCCATCTTCAGGAAGATTTGAAGCCCTGTAAATATTAGTCAGTATGTTGTCTAGCGATGGTTAAAGGGACACACATGTACATGCAAAATTAATGTCAGTTGACAGTAGTCTTTGAAGTCTTGATGATTTCATGACTCAATCCTCAATACCATCAAATAAAGGATTGAGTCTTGTAATAATGGAGAAAAATGAGCTTATTGTACATGAACTGTTAAATGGCAGAATAAAACCTTCAAATACACTGAGATTGTTATGAATTCATGTTTTTTTTTATTTCCAGATGAAAGAATTGTGCAGCATTGTGGCAAAACTGAGCACCGATCATCGGAATCTTTTGCACCTTGTTCAGATTCAGCCACCATCAGTAAAGGGAATTCAATTTCAGCGTGTCCTAAGCATGACTCTTCTTCAGTGGCTTGTGTTGAAGTTTTGTAAGCAGGAAGAACCTGGAAAGAGTCTAGATTCTCAGAGATGTGAGGCATCTGTGCCAGACAGTGTTGAGGTAAATTATGGGAGGAAATACTGCAAGTGTAGGAGTGTTGCTGTGGTCAATATAACCTACAGTGTACATGTGCATGTACCCTTTAGGGCAATTGTCAATTGAGTGTTGAAAGCAATTCCAGTTAACTTTGGTTTTGCATAATTTCACTTAATGATTGGGTACAGGGGTTTCAAAAAGTTTTGAAATAGCCATCTACTTCACACTTTATCACCCTTCTTACCACACTTTGAACAGGTGTGATTTTAAGTGTGACAAAGTGTGATTTAAATTGTGAATCATACTTTCAATAAAATGTCACATTTGAGATCACACTTTGAATCTCACTCATTTATTATAGCATGGGTGAGCTAACTTAAGTATGTGGTGACCTGATGAATTTTTTTCTAATAATTTGAGTGAAAATATGGACAAAGTAGGTCGCCATTTAGAGGTACATGTAAATTCTGACAAAGTAGGCAGCGATTTTCACAGGTTGCTGGCTTCTAATGAAACCCCTGTGGATAGCAAACTTCACACCAATTTCTCTATCAGTGAGAAGCTTGTATGAATTTTCCTGTGTTTGGTGTCCATTACCCATAAAATTTTGCTTTGAATTCTTATTCATTTGTTTCATTGTGCTGTTCTCATCTGTTGTGATTGGCCAGAGTACACTGTACAGTTGAACCATAATCATCTGGACACATGTATTTGCTCTCGACTGGTTCTTCAATATACAGAACATGTACATGTACTTCATATTAGATGGAATTGCTTGTGTTTGGGTGAGGATTATGTCTAGGGGACACTTTGTGATGTCTATCATTAGGAGAATATCTCATTATCAGTCAGTCCTGGTCATATCTTGGAAAAGTGGGAGTGCCAAAACCCTGATTGCCATTGCATTTGGGTAGGAGCTACTGAGATCTTTTCTTCTACACATATCTTGTGTTACTCCATTTGTTGTAGGTTTCCGACCTTGTCAAACTTGTGGAGAGGCTAAAGCCTGGAGAGGAGTCTGATTATTTTCTTTTGCATACAATAATTTCACTGTTGAACCTTGCTGTAGGGAGTGAGGACTTGTTGCCAAAAGAAAGGGTAATAACATTTATTGTTATTATATCATTGTGGAATGAACAGTTTTAACTTTATATAGTGCAAAATTTTACGTTATCTTACTAATCCACTTCCCAGGTTGTACATGTATTATGCGTAATTTAATTTCCTTTGTTTATAGTATTATATTATTTATATTTCTTTATATTGTGGAGGATTTTGTTAATTATTTTATATTTGTCATATTAATCAGCAAAATTCGCAAAGGTGTTGATATAAGCTATCCCCTGTGCAGGATCACCCCTTCATGTAGATGTGCACCTTAGACAGAGATTCTAAAGACCTCTAAGTGGTTTTGTACTGGTTTGAGTGGGATCTAATTAGGTTGCCTTCTGAATGGAGATGGGTGATTATCCTATTAGATAGTGGTATGTCGATCATTGATTATAATCAATTATTGATAAAAAAAAAACTTCAAGCAATGCAATAGTCGATTATGGGTGATGCACCATCAATAATTGTGGAAAAATGAAAAATGTATTGGTTACAAATAAAAATATTAACACTTGTGTGTGGGCTTTTTAATGGCCTCTCATAACAGCAGCTACAATCCATTGAATGCCCTTTTTCAGCTACAGTATTTTTATGTTGGGTTCCAAAAGACAGTGCAGCATGGCTGTGCCTAAGGCTGCACCTAATAATTATTGTTGATATTACTGGACAGAATTTGGACATCCCAAGGTGATTTGCAGAATATGTCAAAAGGGATACAGCAACAAGGGAACTTTGACTTGTACCAGAAACCCATAAGGGTTGAAACGTGCAACGTGCGTTCACAGCTTCCGAATATTCAGTGTTAAGTACCATATTTGGAAAGCTCTCGCTCCCGGTTTGCCGCGAGTAATCACAGCGTGGTCAACAATATAGCAAATTTCGCACCTCCTCAAAAATCTCCACCTCCGTTTTTCCTCCGAGTGTTTCACCGAACTCTTTCACTCTATTTTTTGACAGCTTTTTAGGACTTTTCTGTTTTCCTTTTCGTCTCACCGACGTGTCCGCCATTTTTAATTTAGCGCGGGAACATGGGTGGTATTGCGTCACGGTGTTCTTGCGAACTGATTGATTGAATATTTCTCTCTTGATGTTCCAAATATGGTACTTAGCAAATTGAATATTCGGAAGCTTGTTTCCAAGCACACAAAGGTCAGTTACACATTTGAACCCTTTTGGGTTTCTGCTTGTACATGGGTGAAAAATAAATGGATTTTCTAATCAGTAGATACTTCCGATTGTAATTGATGATCAATTGGTTGGGTCAATCCGATGATTTCCAATGATCGATATGAAAACTGCTGTTTCCCAATGCTACTATTAGAGTTGTGCTGGAGATGCTACACTGTAGCTCAAGGGCAGCCTAACCCTTTTTAACCAATTTGTCTCTTGCTTCTTCTTTCTTTTGCTAATGTATTGTTTCCTTTTATTTTTGAAGGGATCTCTTGAGAAGTTGACCAACAAACTGAGAACACTGAATGGAGATATCAAAGATCCAAGAGCTGCATTCATGAACAGAACAAAGGTACAGAATTAAAATAATGGCTTATTGTTATACATGTAGATGCACTATTTGTTTGTTTGTTTCTTTGTTTTGCGCTAATTATAGATAAACGTTTAATGGAACTAAATAAATTGTTGCTGTTCTGCTCTGTTATTGTTTCCTAACAGGTTTGGTTATGTGCACATTCAGATAAAAGTGTATAATTTAAAGAGTTGGAAAATCTGTCATTCTTTACAAAAAAAACAGCCTTTTGTATACTCATAGGTGTATTTGGCTTAGTTGTCAGCTTTCATGGTATATTGACGGGGAAACGAATGTTCTATTTGCCCTGTGATTCCCCTTGTGAAAGTGTTCATAGTCTGGATGAAGGTTGACCATTCAAAGGAAAGCTTGTGACTTTTTAACGCTATTCAAGGTGGCTCTAACTTTCGAGTCTGAATTAAGAAAGTTTTGTCGCGTTTCTAACCACATTTAAACCCATCAACAATAGATGAGCTTGGGAAATGGTGCCAGAAGGTGGAGCCACAAGACAAACCGAGCCGAACCTGCAGGGTATCCATGACAACCCCGTGAGCGGCAACCACCAGACGCTCACACTGAAGCAACAGTGGAAACTACAATACTTACAACATGCTTACCAAGCAAAGAGTGATGGGAGGGCTGCGGTAAATTCAGCAAAATAACTGCTTAGTAGCGAGAAGCACACGCCAAAATGACTTGATATCCGAAGCCGAGCTGTAAACACGTGGAGCCCCTGGCCACAACCCCGGCCACCCCGTACACCAACTCATGGGGAAAACCGCTGGCCTGCGTTGTTTCGAGTTTAAGTTAGCCTAAATTACATTTAGTCACATTAAATTTTGCATTTTTTTTTTCTCACACTCTTTTTGTTCGTTTGTCAGGTGAAAGACCTTTTGGTGAGGACAATCCTGAGACTGGCTTACATGACACAGTGTATCAAACCTTCAAGAGAGGTACCTACTGTCTCATCAAAGCCCATACATGTAATTTATCTACAGCTTTTAAGTTTACTCAGACTTTTGGTTCCGTCCTTCCTCGTTTTGATGTCGGAATTATATTGAACCCTAGTAACAGAAAACCCGGGGGCCGGCAATCTAGTTTGTTTGTTTTACTGTCTCAACTTTACACTGTTTATTTGAATTTGAAATTTCGATTGTTTATATCTTACAGCTACACATAAACAGCTACTTTGAGTGTTCCAGCTCAGACTACGAAGTGGAACTCTTAAAGGAAACTAGAAATGAGAATGAAGAGGAGCGATCGGATGAAGAAGAAAGTACAACTGCACAAATGGATTACACCACTTCAAATTACATGTAATAACAAAATAGACCGCAGTCGAAATTCCAGAATTTTTGTTCGAAAAAATTTCGTTTCTGTTTTTTCCCCTGGCACTTCATTGGTAGAGTTTATCGATGCAAGGATTTATTAAAAACTCCAGGGCCCGGTTGTTCGAAAGCCGATTAACTTAATCTAGGATTAGCGTAAACTTTGGTTGCAGTTTTTAAGTTTTGAATGAAAGTTTCTTTTGGTGCTTTTTGCTTTTCAGTATAGACGTCCTCTAATCTAAACTTCTGCAGAATATCAGCGTTGAACAACGTTTGTGGATAGAGAAATAAAGTCCTTGGTTAATTCTTAATCTTGGATTAGGGTTAATCGTCTTTTGAACAACCGGGCCCAGGTTTTACTGGTGCAGCTACGTAAACGCAGCATCTGCGTTTGTGACTATTTTGTGACTAGGAAGAGACTGAAATTCTGAGGCGAGTTGTTTCGCTGCTGAACTACAGACAAAACTGTGTTGTAAATAGTCGAGAGAAACATCAAAGTTTTATGTCATTTTAGTTTCAAGTTGTATTGGCTTGATAGTTTCATTCTACAGTTTACGAATTCAGGCCTCGGGAGGTTTTGTTCGAGTGAAAAAAAATTATAAATAAAATGAATATATTATTTTAGATGGGATGCGAATTTTTCTTGCTCAGCGACTAGTACGTCTCCCTATGATTACGTTTAGATACAAGTAAACTATTCCTATTGAATTCATTTGTTGAACAAATGAGTCACTAGCTTATGCTAAAACAATTAGACCGCTACGTCGCTGGCGGTTTTTAGATTTATGGAGGTCAAGCAGCAACGACGGTAGCGTAAAACGTCGGTGCAAAATTTCAAAATATAGGTTCTCGTTATTGTCGCTATTTGTACGGGTATCAACGTCCATACTACGGGGAGTCGACCCACGGGTGTGCTAGGGGATTTGTTGCACAACTTTTCC
>JAEMWC010000174.1:0-55000 GCA_016490735.1 Pachyseris speciosa | reverse complement strand
GTTCTTATTATATATGTTGAACCACATCCATGATAGCAGACTCGTAACCCCAATTTTCATCCCCTTCGGCTCAGAGGCAATCCTATGGTACGTTCGTGGGAGGCGGGGGGGGGGGGGGGGGGGGGGGGGGGAGGGGGCAGTGCTTGACCCAGGTTTGGGTATAGGGGTGCCGCTGGGGGCTTAAAACCCTGAGCTTGTTTAGGACAAAAATAACCATAAATACCTACCCTGTGTAGCGCAACACCCTCTATTTTACGACCCTGTTTAGGACAAAGGACAACATCGTATATCCACACTCTCTTGTTTACACAAGTGTTGTTTGTCAGTCCTCAGTGGAACTGCTGGAATTGACTCTCTGAGCACCCTACCTCGGGGAATGTTATATAGAGAGGACAACAGTGAAATGGAATCGCCCTCATACGGCCCAATTAATACATGACAGGCGCACAAAAAGAAACCACATATATATAGACCTTTTTCATAATGGCGGACGATTTTAATTATTCTTTTGTATATGTGTTAATTAGCCCTACTAACCTCAATTTCATGAAAAAATTCTATTGAATTTTTCACATGCTGACGAGGCTAGTAGGGCTCATTATCATAAGAATAAAAGAATAATTTGTCGGGCGCCATTATGAAAAGGGTCTATGGTCATACATGTTAATTGAACTTATTTCTTATTATAGTTTTGATTTACTGGAATATCGTATATAAAAAAGCAGCCATAATTTGGCCAGTGATGACTCATCGCGCGTAAGCTATTAGTGTCGCCAACAAACCCTCGGAGGTCGAGTTCCCTAGCTAGCTACAGCCGGCTAAAAGGAGTTATTTTGATAGGTGGTCACCCACAAATCTTTCAACAGATATGAACGAAAAGGGCTTTCCATGTTGTTATCAAAGGATTTCAATAAGCAAAATTAATGTCAGAGTCATCCATTATAAAGGGTTAAAGATTTACCGACGGAGATTGAACTAAGACCTTGACTTACCTTGCTTCCTGGTTACGTAGTTTTTCTTAATTGTAAGGACCTATTTATATATGACGTTTTTCAGCCCGGTTAGGCGGGCTCGCCCGCTTTACCGGGCTGGCTTGGCCCATGCCTTATTTCTTCCGATTAAATCTTGGTTGTGTTTATATGAGAAGGCGGGCTGGCCCGCTTGCCGAGATCTCGGCTCTTGAGAAACCGAGACTCGATAGGCGGGCAAGCCCGCATTCTCATATAAACACAGTCAACCAAGATTTTATGAAGAAATTAAAAAGCTGATTAAAGAAGGCATGAGCCAAGACAACCCGCTTAACTGGACTGGAAAACCCCATACAAAAAGGCCCTTAGTTTGGGTTGGGAGTGGAAAAGGCATTAGTTTATTTGTTATAAAGGGCAGCTATTTTCAGCCTGTCAACCCAAATATGTAAATTCAAAGTTACGGATTTCTCGGCTAGAGTACAAAAGACTCAATTCATCAGTTCAGTGGTCGATTTCCGACGGGTCTTTTCAGTGACTCTTGTACATTCTACGAGTGTTCGTTACGGGAGTACTCATACATTAGAAGAGACTTAGCTAGTAATCCAGACGTTTAAACTCGTTGCCTTTCATTTTTGAAGTTACTTGAACCACTCCGTAAAATGTTTACAAAAATCAATATTAACAGAAGTAATACAATTAATTAATACAAAACTCGATTCAGGTCACAGCGTGGTCTACGTCATAAACGCGAAAAAGTTCAAGCCCCATCTCCACGTAATACTCAGTAATATCGGCTGCACAGAACATCTTCGTTGTGATAAAGTGAAAAAGATCAGTGTTTTAGTTTTCTCTGGCGTTTCATAGCGGTTTGAGGTACGGAAACCTGAATCATTCAACAATGAAATTGTCCCCAATAATTACGCCACTCATCGGCCTGCGATTCTTGGCTTTGTTGATGATGTGTTTTGTCATTCTGACTCACATCTCGGCAATGGATGAAGTTCTTGACGGAGAGCATCGCGAAGATGACCGAAACTACAACGGAATGTCTACTACTGCCAATGATGCCAGCGAAAAACAGTCCTTGCTGAGCCGCGGACGAAGAGCAGTTAAGAAAAATGTGACCGCGAGTAAGAACCTTGAGAAACGGGTGAAGGATTTGGAAGAAAGGTGTGTAACATGATTTTGTTTCTTCCTAGTTAACCTGCGGATTCAATAGCACACTTACAAGTATTTAGGATGGTCAACGATTTATTTCATCTGTTCTCACTGGTTTTGTCTTAGCAATTTCTTCGGGTTCTTCTCAGTTAAGTCTAAATTGTAAACTGTATCAAAACGCAAGGCTAAACAACTGTCTAAACCATGGATATCCAGAGGCTTACGCAAATCAATAAAAATAAAAAATGATCTTTTCTACTCTGGTGACGCGGCTAAATACAAGCTGTACAGGAACAAAATTTTAAGCCTTTCTCCCCTGAGCAAAACACTTTACTACCAAGCCTATTTTAGTAGCAACCTAAATAATATGAAAAAAAAACTTGGCTGGGGATTAACAGTTTACTTTATCGGCATAGAAAGACAAAGCTTGTGTCGTCTCTCCAGCTTCCTATACGAACAACCGGGGTACAACACATAACCAATCAGAAATAGCTAGTGCTTTGAACCATCATTTTGCATCTGTCGGACCTTAACTCGCAAATAGTATACCATTATCCACCAGGGACTTTAGGGATTACCTAGGGGATTCAAATTATTCCAATTCTTTTTTCTTTGACGCTGTCACTTCTATTGAAATTGAAATGGAAATTTTGAGTACTCCATCAAACAAAGCTTATGGACTATATTCTTGTCCAGTTCGTCTCTTGAAGTCCACACGTCAAGCCATATCTCATACCCTAGCTGAACTAATGAACATGTCCATTTCGACTGGTATCTATCCCCGCAAATTAAAGCACGCTACAGTAACTCCGATTTAGAAAGCCGATGACGAAACTGACCCAAATAATTATCGTTCGATATCGTTACTGTCCGTCTTTAATCGAATATTCGAAAAACTAATGTATAAACGCCTAAAATCCTTTATAAATAAGAATGACATATTTTTTACATCGCAATATGGATTTAGAGAGAACTGCTCAACTCAACATGCAATTCTGGACATTCTAAACAAAATTCAAAATAATATTGATAAAAGTTTATATTCTTGTGGCATTTTTATTGATTTAAAAAAAGCCTTTGACACGGTTGATCTTTCAATATTGTTACATAAATTGTACCATTATGGAATTAGAGGAATAATTAATGACTGGTTCTCGTCCTACCTGTCCGGCAGAATGCAATCAACCCAAATCGGTTCTATTGTCTCTGACAAAGAAAGAATAGTGTGCGGTGTCCCTCATGGTTCTGTACTTGGTCCACTTCTTTTCTTATTACGTCAATGACATGCACTGCTCCTCCAAAAAGTTTGATTTTTATTTATTTGCTGATGATAATAACTTGCTATATGCCGATAAAGATCTAAACAAACTCGAAATTGTCGCCAACGAAGATGTGAATGGTTGAATGCTAACAAATTATCTCGTAACGCATCTAAATCTAATTTCGTTATTTTTCATCCTTATCAACGTAAGCTAGACCGTGAAGTAGACCTTAAAATATTTGACAAAAACTTGGAGCAGTTGGTATAAGACATATTTATTTGCGCTATATTGACCTCTCTGCTCATATTTGCATTTTACCTAATTAGCCTCTTCTTGACTTTTTGTGAATCCCTATCCTTATTTTTCCCTCAGGCTAATGTAATGTAGACATCTTTGTCTATGCGTAACTGGTTTCATTATAACTCTCATCATTATTACTTTTTTTTCCTGTCTGTGTTTGTGTGTGAGTGTGTGTGTGTGTGTGTGTGTGTGTGTGTGTGTGTGTGTGTGTGTGTGTGTGTGTGTGTGTGTGTGTGTGTGTGTGTGTGTGTGCAAACAGTGTCAGTTAAGTAGCCCGCCTAGAATAGCTGTGCTAACTGCGGGCTACAAAGGCCTTTTTATGTATAAACAAATCATGTCAAATAAAATCAATAAAAATCAAAAATAAAAATCAATAAAATCAGTTTTAAAAAAAATTCAGATTTTAAAACAACTTTTTCGAAAGACATTCCCTTCCGCTTGTTCTTATTAGGATCGATGCCTTGAAAGCAGGGCCGTAGCCAGACAAAAAATTACACCGAGGAGCAAAAAATACCTCTTTGATATTCATTTATTATATTTCAATGCATAGCCCCGACTTACAGGAACATCGGCAATACATGCTTAATATGCCTTTGTGGAACTATGTTTTTCTTAAGAAGACACAAGGAACAGAAGGAAAAATATAACGTAAATTCAAAATTTTTATCGAGGCACTTGCCTCGGTTTGCCTCGTACGGCCCTGGAAAGTGCCTTGAAAGTTCCACCTCAAATCTCCTAATTTCAGTTACTGAATACGCGCCCATTTCGCTCTCAAAAATATTCATATAGAAAATAACCAAATGAGCTAACTCCCACGTAAGGATATCAATTATATAAGTTTACGAGGAGGCCTTGTGGTGTTGCGGTGTTAGCCTGCGTATAGCGAACGTTTCCTTGTGATCTCCTAGCAAAGATAGACCGAGTAAAGCGTGTTTGTTCTTGTGATTAATAGAAACTCTATTATTTTATCAATTTTAAGTCCTTTCTACAAACACCCCGTAGAAGAGAAATCTTGTTCAAGATTAAGAATTTTACAAATAATTTGAATAGTCATAACTGATCACTCTTCAGGCCCACAGACTAGAGTGGCGCAAAAGTTAGAACCACAATACTCAATTATTGTTACGTTCCCTTCTGGTGAGGTGGTATAACTGTTAATCGAATCTGTTTCATGATTCCTTCTGCAGGCTTGATGCCTTGGTGCGTTTGATACCAAGATCCAGGGGTGACTCTTATGCACCTCTTATGGCTTACATTTTAGGTTGGTATGCTAAAGACTAGTGCAAGAAATTTTCAAAAGTGGCTTAGTAATTCACACTAATAGTACAATACAAATAGTAGGTTGTTGATAGCATCCTCAGTGTCTGGGTTCCACGTGAAATCTTAAAAAATTTTGGCTGCCAATTTTTTTTCAATTGAACAGGACAGCATATCAAAAGCAGTGGAAAGGGAAGGATGGGGCCACCAGGACCCCCTGGAAGAGCTGGAAAAAAAGGAGAAACTGGACAAAATGGAAAACCAGGACGAAAAGGTGAGACTGGAGCTCATTGGAAAAACGAGACTGAAATGTCATTGTGAAAATGGACTTAATTGCAAAATTTGGACTGAAATGTGAATGAGTGTTTCATCATCTTGAAGGGCGGACTTCTGCCAACTAAGAAACAGAATGATTGCTAAACTTTGTTTAATAATCGAACCCGGGACCAGGTTAATCAGCTAAGAAACTGTGAACCCTTCGTAACAAAACTGTTCCCATTAATATGTAGTGAAGAAAAATGAAAGAAAAATGTAAATGTACATGGATTCGGATTTGATCTCTTAACTGAAACTTATCAGTGTCCATATGTCACTGAATGATCGCTGAACGTTGTTAGGGTTAGGTTAATGAGAAGAAAAATGAAACTGTAACAAAATCGTTCTTATTTGATTTGTAGTAAAGAAAAATGTAAATATACATGGATTCGGATTTGATCACTTAACTGAAACTTATCAGTTTATATTTACGTATGTAGTTTACGTATGTCAAATGAATCCTTTCTTACAGCAGGTTCCCCTTCGAATCCATCACACCTCAGTTTACCTTAGCGGGGTATTTTAATAGTTCCTTTCGTCCAACGTGTATAGTTGGCCAACAGATGATATGCATGGAAAGTTAAGTGCCCAGGATCATATTTATTCCAGGGGAACCGGGGAAGCCAGGTACCAACAAGCCGTTCCCAGGCCCTCCTGGTCCTAAAGGTCAAAAGGGTGCTGTTGGTGGGACTGGTGCCCAGGGACCACGAGGAGCTACAGGAGAAAAGGGACAGTCTGGTGTGAAGTATGTGCGCTGGGGAAGAACTACATGTCCAAGTGGGGCTCAAATAGTTTATAAAGGTAAAGGACAGTCCATGAAGAGTTAGTTTTTCTGGATGTGATAAACAAACTAAAATAATGAAATTATCAATTGTCATATTATGTAGTGGGTGGACTTCCCCTGATTCCTTCTGTGTTGTTTCATATCCTTAGAAAGATCCGTTTAAAATTTGCCACTGTAAAAACTCAATTAGAAATTACTGTGCATGTTGATTTCAATATGTTCAATTTGTAGACCACCAATAACGAACATGTTCTCTTTTTGCCTTTTACAGCAACGAGAGTTAAATAAATATTCGTACCACCGAATTACTTTATTTTGTCTTAGGTCTTATGGGTGGAGAACACTACAGCCACCGCGGGGGTGGAGCGAACTACCTTTGCCTTCCTCACAACCCAAAGTATGACAAATACAACAATGGCCATCAGACCGCAGGATACATATACGGCGTTGAGTATGAAGTCAGTCAGTACAGCGGAAACCCTTTCAAGAAAAGTCTCCATAACCATGAAGCGCCCTGCGTTGTGTGCTTTGTCAAGTCACGCGGATCAATGCTGATGATGCCCGCAAGGAATGACTGCCCATCTGGATGGACCGAGGAGTATCATGGGTATCTGATGACTGAACATTACAACCATGTGCACATTCGTGACTTCATCTGTGTTGATGGAGATCCAGAGTACGTCCCTGGTAGCAATGCGGACAAGAATGGCGCCCTGCTGTACCCTGTGGAAGGAAGATGCGGCTCACTCCCTTGTCTTCCATACGTCGATGACAGGGAGCTGACATGCGCCGTTTGTACTAAGTGAAGGGACCAACCTTTATTCGTTGCTATTAAAAGTTAGAGTAAATAGTTAACGAGATTGACTTGTTCTAAGTTAGTGGTAGAGAAAAACAAACTTTGTTTCTGTCAGACGATGCCCATCAATATAGAGTGAGAGCACGATCAATAAAGGTCAGTTGAAAAAGGCGTTCAGTCTGATATAGTCAAGTGATTGGTTAGAGGTTGTCAACGAGCCACGGGATTTTCTTTTCGCGCGCTTAGTCATTCCACAAAATGTGGATAAAAAAGATCAGTAAAAAAGACGAGATTTTTAAATCCTGACCCAGCAAAATTTATGAAGCAGCTATTGCGGTTGCTTCTACTCAGCTGATCTCGAATGGCGCTAGTGGTAGGTTTCATAATCTTTCCTTTTTGTGAGGACGATCACTGAACAATTCCAATGAAGGTGAATATAATCATAGCACTGGAAAAGACATTTTCAGTATCACTTGCAGACTGAGCGGAACAATGATATCCCTCACATGAATTGGAAATTAGTTTATTTGCCAAGCAAATAAACACACCTGAAGCAAGACTGCCCACCGCTTCCTCTCCCAGCTTAAAAAAAAATACTGAAATAGGTCGATATGGCTGCACTGACAGCTACCACTAGCTTCACCGGTTCTCTTTGGTAACCTGTCAACAAAATCCCGCGATCATCTCGCCATGACTTCATAATAACCAAAATCCGTACTCACCGGAACTGGCGAGGATCGAAGACACATTTCCGGTGCCACAAACCTGTCAGAAAATGATGTCTATAAAAAGCGTGGAGTTACTCTAACTTCCATGATTTACATCAACGAAAAGTTTCTGTAGATATCTTTTCGCTGTGGAGGGTAGTTCGCCTTAGGCTTTCGGCGAGGATTATAGAGTGCACTCGGATTTTCGTAACTGAAACATGGCCTAAAAGATTCGCAAAGGAGAAATCATAGCCCCTGAGGCTCGGAAAGGTCGTACTTGCTGTTTTTGCAGTCGAAAACGGGCGTTACTAAACCACGAAACAGCGAAACGAAACACCGAAACAGCTATTTTTCCTACTTTTTTCTCAAACACCGAAACAGCTATTTTTTACCACTTTGATGGTGAATAAAATGGACAGACCAAACACGACTCCCATTGGTTCTTTGTATCGTTGACCTTCAAAGTTTGGCTCTTACGTGTATATCTTACTCCAACATTCGAGGATCTCTTTTTCTCCCAGCCAGCAGTGTGAACTCCATTAGCCAGACTGCATGGTGCCTTTTCATTAACCCCTTTCCGTTAAACGTTAGCCTGTATAGCAGACGTTTTGGCTTTTTGGTGTAAGAACATTCGTTGAAAGACCGCCATTTTGGAAGCCATCCAAGGAAAGAACTGGGGACGGTCAGTGTAAGACATGGATTGCCGACTGTAGACCCGGACTGCGGACCCGGACTGCGGACTGAGTATAAAACGCGGACTGAAGGCTGCGGACTAGGAACAAAAAGCGGACCGAGTATAAAATAGCTGTTTCGGTGTTTGAGAAAAAAGTAGGAAAAAATAGCTGTTTCGGTGTTTCGTTTCGCTGTTTCGTGGTTTAGTAATGCCCGTCGAAAACGTCAGCTATAGCATTTTCGGAAAGAAAATAGTTCCCTAGAACGTTCGTGGAAATTTTATTTCAGTTAGTATTTTCTCAAAGAAAGATTTAATTCCCTAACATTTTCGGGCAATTAAATTTTCAGCTAAGGAAATCCGAACAGACCAATTTCTTCCATATCACTTGAAAGAGACTTCAAACACCTTAAGGCTAAAAATGCCTCAGTTTGTACAGCTTTTGGTTGATTTTGTTCGCTGGGTGCCCCTGATTTATATTGTGCGTTTTGATTAGAAGGCCCATAGAAATGAAAACAAAGAATCAAGCAAAAAAGGAGCGCAGCTCATGTACAGAAAGTAGGCATAAGTGTACTAATCCGTGGCGGGAATGTAATACGAGACCAATCTGCCTGACCTCACAAAATGTTTATATTGGAAGTCTACAACAAGGACGTTAATAGCTGTTAATCATAGTCGGTGACAGCCTTGGGCCAACCGGACCCATTTTCAAAATCCATGAGGTAGATATAATTTGAGGACACAAAAAAAATGCAGAAATCTTTAGAATTAAACTTCTTGTTCTGTTACGGTTATCACTTACTGGATAAATTCTGGTTGACTTCCGTGAAAATGGTGTAATGTTGACCGATGACCCACTGAATAAATACAGATAAACGTCTCCGATTTCGAATTCCGTTCGGATTGCTAAATAGTCGATAGCTTGCAAGCCGGCTCTCCAGTTTTTTGTTGCGGCTCGACCGCATGATTCCGGCGCGCCGCAACAAAAAAACTGGAGAGCCTGCTCGCAGTCAGTAATTAGTCGACGACACTCTTGAAACCATACCCTGTCCTAGACGGGTCCAGACCTTTTCAGGACAACTCTCTTGAAATTATATACCCGGTTTAGGAAGGAGCCAAAAACCCTACCCTACCCAGCGGGCACGTCCCCGTATAGGCCATATAGGGGAGCACCCCCGGGGGTACAGTTTTACCGTTGGTATACTTGCTTTGGGTTCTGCCTCATTTGCATCTCCATTGAAATAATAAGACTTGATTGCGCGTCAAGGGGCGAAAATTTGAGGAAAACTGTAAACGTTAACGTTGGGAACCAACTCCTAACATCGAGAAAACTGCTTCCAGTGTTCACTCCAGTTTTGCGTAAAACACTGTGTTTGAACGCTTGTGGCGCTCTTCTGTCGGCCATCTTTCACGATTGTAGCTTACGTCTAATAATGAGAAGGAAGAAACACTTGCCAAAACCCCGCAATGACGATTAGTGTCACAGCCCGTTGCAAAAGATGACTTCTCCTTGGAATTTTCCTCCGTCCGATGAACTTTCGATCAGAGCAGAACAGCCGCACCAATACGTATTAATATTATTGTACTGTGTTCTCTGTAAGCCGCCATTCTCCATTTTATTACTAAATTTCACAGCTCTAGGTTCAATAGTTCAATGGTTTATTAAAAGTTTGGTTTTACTGCCTGTAAACTGATGACAGTAACACTAAACCCAAACCTTGTATTTTTAATTTCCTAAGAATTAGCGTACTTCTAGTTAATGGTATTTCCTTTGTTAAAACTTCCAAGACAACACTGTCAATAACACCTTATTCGATGAGCTTTGTGCAAATATAAGAATCACCATAAAAAATACATCATGTCCTTTAAATAAAGCTATTGCGTTATTTCCGCAGGCACAGTCCACAGAGGATGGTATCGTATAATTCTCCTGCAAAGCTAACAGATGAAACAAGGCAGCACAAAATGCAGAACAAATAAAAATTGAAAACAACAATTCGCAAAACTAAAACAATGAAATATTCAAGCTAATATTCCATGCAGTTTTGGCTACTTTGTATAAACAACTTCCTTTTATAGGGTTTGTTTGCTTTATCTCCTGATTGGCTTGCGGTTGCTTTGTTCGTTTGACCAAACGTAAGCCATTGCTTCCATGTACACGGCTACACTGCTTACACTTGGTGCACCTTGTTTACTTAAAGTAGTATGACCCAGACATGGTCCGTGATCTGTTGGCAGCAGGTTTCTGAATGACACCTCCAACTTTCTCCGGAATGCAGTTACCCGACTTCCTGCCACTTGGACACCAGCTCCTGTAACGAACGGTGTTACACTTTGTCAACAGTGACAGCTAGACTGAGGGTGTCAATAAGGGTAACTGACTTGCTTGAGGTTAATGATCAGCATTCTTCCCCGTTGTAACAGAATAAAACCACCCTGTATTAAGGTGTATGGTCAAGGGGTCTCATTGTGTGTTTTGGCCAAAGCGAAAACATTCAAAAACTACCTTTCCTCAAAAACGCTTTTCTTTTAAAGTACCGAAAAGAAAACATAAAGTGATGTTTTTCAAGGACTGAAAAAACAAACGAACAAAAATAAAAACACACTCGGGAATGAACATCTTTTTTCCCGTGACAGGGGCGTATTCCATCCACTCTCCAAAGGCAGCCCAAGCTTCCTTTGGAAGCCAGTGGAGGTGTACCTTACAACGCCGCGGGTGAGTTGCACGTATAACAGTTTGAACAAAAAAAGCAATGAATTACTATGTTGTCTTGGCGAGTTCGTCTTATCCATTATAACTTTTTGTTTTGTTTTGTTGTTTTTCAAAGAAACGTTGTAACACAACACATCCACATGCTGCCTGCCTCTACTGTGCTGGGTTGCCCAGGGCTCGAGACTAACGGTGGGTAACTAGCCAACTAGTGGATTTTTCACTTCACTAGCCATTTTGGCTAGTGAAAACTTCTAAGCAATGGAGGACCAGAGGATTTGACTGGAGTAAAAATATGGTACATTCTAACATCCAATTTAAAAGTTATTTTGGTTCCTACCTACATAAAATTTGTAACTAGTGTCTTTTCAAGTTACTGCACGTATTTTAAAGTGAAAATATACTGTTTTATTATAAAACTGAATGTAAAACATCGTATTTCTAATAAAACTGATAAGTTACACGTAGGTATTGTGTTTGAAAAAAGTACCTAACTGAAGCTGCTTGACAGGATTTATTTCTGGCAAACAAGTCTGGCCAGTAAAAAAATTGTTTTCGCTAGTGAATCGAACCTGTCACTAGCCAATGGGCTGGTAAGCTGAAAATTTAATCTCGAGCCCTGGTTGCCTGTGCGGACTCAAAAGTCAAACCTGCACTTTATACTTCACTGAAGTGCAAAGAAGGTATCGGAAAGAACAATCAATGATGGGGATCTCCGGGTTCTCCGGTTTTCCCCTCTCTTCCAAATTCCAATTTGATCATATACACATGGAAAATGCGCTATATAAGTTCCAAATTATTATTATTATTATTATTATTATTATTATTATTATTATTATTATTATTATTATTATTATTATTATTATTATTATTATTATTATTATCACCTTTGTGTTAGTGTTGGTGGGGGAGGTCCTCTTTGTGGCTTTCCCTTCTTCTCTACCCATTCTTGATAACGCTCTGCGTTCTGAATGCTTTTCTCATAATTTTCATCCTCCCTTTTCATTGTACTCTCTTTTTCTTCTTTCCTTTTCTTCTTTATCTCCTCTTTGATCTTCTCATCCTTGGTACCTTTCCTGCAATTAAGCACGGAGGTTTATACTGGCAATTCTATTTGAACCTAGAGTGACAAGTCGTATACGTATACGAGTCGTATACGCGGACTCCCCTAAAAACGACTGCGTGTTGGGTATAGTGGAGGAGAAACATGGACGCGATTTTCGTGATTTCTATAATTGTGTGCACTTTTCGATTATTCAAAACTTAACACCATTAAACACAATGGGCGTTCTCCAAGTCTCCATTCAACCAAATTTTCGATATTTCAGGTCCGAAATTAAATGGAACGGGCAAAGTTCCGGGAAAAGTTTTCGAAAAGTTAGGAATACCTTTTGAATGCACCCTCTTTGATGGAATTTCCAGAATTATCGAAACTTTCGTGTTCCATTCACGAGAGATGTCGGTTTTAGTCTCTCTACCGAGCGTGAGCTCACGTGGACAAGCGAAAAAAAAAAAGCAACAAAAAGGACCCCCAGCATATCAATGCACGTGACCTCGAATTTTGAGATGTGGTCGGACGCGTTCCATTCGACCAGCGAAAATTCCGAAAGTTTGTACCAAAGATTTTTGTTGAATGGAAAGCGCCCAATATTTCTAAATTTTCACTTCTGACAGCAAAATTATGAAGAATCCTAAACAGGGAAAAAGTTAGACACTCACGAAAGACGCAAAACGGCGAGTTGAATAACCGCGCGAACCTTAGATTGTCCAATCCATAACAACCTTAAATCGTCGACAACAAAATTATGAAAAGTTAAAATCTCACCAATTTTCGAAGGCTTTCTGTGAAAATTTCCTTTTTTCTTGAGCTTCCTCCACCTTTTTCTTTTTCTTCTCTCGTTCCTCTTCCTTCGTTTTATGATGCTTTTCTTTAAGTTCTTCGTCTTTCTTTGATTTCCATGATTCAAAATACTTTTTGGCGTCCCGTGCTCTGATATTTTTCTCCGTTTGTTTTTCAAGTTCTTTCTCCATTAATTCCTTTTTCTTAGTGCTCTCTTCCTTGTATTTCTCTTGCTTCATTTCATTCCACGATTCAAATGCTCTCTTTGCCTGCAGAGAAAGCGAGAATCACAATTTACTAGTATCACACCACAGTATGATTGTAAGTCGATATTTTCAGTATGCATAAATAGTTGATTTCATTTCAGGCAAAACGGTCACACGAGGACGACGGCTACTGGAAGTTGATTGTCATAACAGCTGCGTGAGAATTTGGGCCAAACAAACACCCGAGTTTACAAGAGTCCGGCCGGAGTAGCCGCGTGATTTCATTGCGTGACTATTCCAAAAGTGCAAGTCGCGCGTTCTTTTCATGTCAATTATAAACAAACAATTCTACCAGCAAGTGAAAGGTGGCTGCGTGCTTCTTGTTTGTGTGTACTGATGAAGGCAGCCAGTCATGTAATTTTGCGCACTGCACATCTGAGGCACCCGCTGACCTCAAAACTCTCGCGCAACTCCAGGATTTTCCTTTCCTAACAGAGTAGGAGTAAAAGAATGGGGAACAGGCGGCACTAAAAGGCAGAACTAGGGGAAAATTTTGTTGTCTACAATCGACGAAAATCGCCGTCAACTGCATAAAAAGAGAACCCCGAAATCTCAAGGGAAAACTGTCGTCGATTCTCGCGAAAATTATTTTGAGCGGGTTCAAATTCGATGAAAGCGTGTAAGAGTCGATGACAGTCATGCACCGAGAGCGCATGACAGTTTCAGGCCAAAGGAGAGCGAATTCAGTGGAGGAGAATAGCCTATCTGTGGAAACGGGTTAACTACCGTGTATCGCGATTAATTATGAATTAATTACATGTATGCGCAATGGGTTAATTACTGTACAGATGAGACCGGCATTTACCATTTTCTTTCGCTGGCGTTCCTCTTGTTCCCTCTCTTCTTGTTTCTTCTTCTCAGCAGACTTCTTGTTAGCTTCTTCCTTTAGCTTTACACTCTTTCTCGACCTCCACTCGTCAAACACAGCCTGTCGTATCGAAGCAGTGTCCATCAATCCACTCTGCTGTGAGCTTCTGCCGCTAGTGTCTCCACCCCATGGCTCTGGGCTGGTCCCCCTCAAGTCTGTCATCGAAGAAGACCTCTTTGGAGTGACTGACCCCCTCTGCGATGCACCTCTGATGTCTGCCAAGTTCTCTGTGGGTGCTTCTCTGTGGTGTGGTGATCTAGTCATTGTCTCTATCCCTTGGTTGGCTTTTAATGGGCCCGATTTGGGTGACCTGTGTCCACTTCGTGCCCCACCACCCCCTGGAAATAACCAGTAATTATGGTATTAAGTTTTCTCAAGATCGTTAACAGCTGTGGTTGCTCGTCAACTTACGGTACTGTAGTTTGGAAATAAAAAATCTATTGTCTATTGACTATACGCATGGTTCACACGTTTCCCAGTAGCTGTGGTTAAAACATCAATACAACCACAATACTCTGCTCCAGCCAAACGGTTTTCCATCGGACCTAGTGGTAAGAAGTTTGATAAAAAATTTCCGCACGAACAACAGATATTCCATTCGAGCAAAAACCTAGTTCAGACATTTTACAGTCTGAACATTTTGATAATGTGTGACTGAATCTAAGTGCAAATTTTGAACATTTTTATCGAATTTAGAGAGCGTGACTTCAATCGCTAGCAAGGCAGGAAGATCGTGATGTACCAATAAATTTTTCGAATGCTGTCAGAAGTGCCTATCCGAACATTTTCGTAGTTAAAGACTATTATCAAAGTCACAGATTTTGTTAGATGACCTGTACGCGACGACCTTTCTTACAGTGTAGCTGGTATTTTTTGAAATCGGCCATGTTGGATTCAAAGGTCTAGGCTACGCACATGTGTCACTTAGGCCCCGTTTATACACTGTATTGGGGAAACCTTGTCCAGGGAAGAAGGGTCACTCGCCTACCTGAGCTTAACCCTGGGCGAGCCAACGTTTCCTACATTTCCTTACAAAACTTGGCGAACCGTTTACATGAACTCGAAACAAAAAGTTGGCTCAGCTAGCAGGAGCCAAGTTTTGTTTCTCATGTAAACTCCTAGCCGGCCCAACTTTTCTCCATATAAACACTTAGGCTTGCCCAGCCGGGTGAACGCGGTCAAAGCGAGACAATCAGAGTATTGCCGAGCGCTGTTGGCTCGGACAAAGTTGTCAACTTTTTTTTATATAAATGCTCGCTAAAGTTCACTCGGCTGGGATGGTGACCCTCTTACCCGCGACTACTTTTTCTACATATAAACAAGTCAATACTGCACATGTAAAAACCCTTGGTCTCAAGCTTGCGTTGTGCCGGTGAAAATGAACCTCGTACTTAAAGTGTAGTCTGTAATACTATCAGATTTACTACAAAGGACTTTGAAAAAACACACACAAACCACTGCCTCGTTGTTTCATAACACAGATGTACCTGCATCCCACGCATCTTTTCTTCTGTAACCTCTGTCATCGGCACCAGTACTTATGACGTTCTCCACTGAAGGAACATGCTCTTCAAAATTGTCTGTGACGTCAGCTTGAGCCTTCTGCCGTAGTTGGGCCAACAAAGAACCTTTCTTACCACTCATGGGACGCTGGGAGTAAGGCTCTTCTTCAACTGAACCCTCTGAGTCCCATGTTCATTGGGTCCAGAAAAAACTTTCTTTGCAGGGGTCCCCTGCTTGGAGGATAACGTCTCAAGACTTGATGCCTTCTTCATCGCGGGCGCACTTCCTGGGCGCTTAGCAGGTTTGACTTCCTCCTCCTCCGGGGCCGTTTTACTATGCGCTTTTAAAATATCGTCAACCATGGAACGACCGCGAGGTGATGGCTTTGGTGGTGCTCTAACAGATTTCTCTCGAGCATCCGTGATTGCCTCATCATCCACCTCTCCCTCGTCATATTTTCGACTACCAAATGAGCCTTTACTGTACAAAACTTTTCCGGGATCATCTTCGTCCTCACTTTCCTCTGAGGAATCGGACCTTGTAACAGAAATCATAGGACGACCTTTAACCTTGCTAGGCTGACCATGTCTCAAGTTTCCATAATGAGCAATTTCGGTTCTATCACTATCTAGAAAAGGACCGTCATCCTCAAAAGTAGACGTTCTAATCATAGGAATCTGCGGTCTAGAATGTACCTCGTAAGTATCTTCTAATGCCTTTTTCTTTCTAAACGGAACCGTTGGTTTCCCGGAAATATCTTTAGTCTTCTCATATTTATAACCTGTATCACCAATTTCTCTACTGTCTTCGTGTGCTTCTTCAACTCTCTTTTTCCTTCTCGATGGAGCCAAAGGTTTTTCTGACAAACTTTTTATCCGATCAAATTCATTAACCCGGTCGCCTTTCTCGCTATGGTTTTCACGCGTTTCTTCAACAACCTTTTTTCTTCTTGAAGGAGCCACTGTTTTTTCTGATAAACTTGTTGTCCTTTCATGGTCATAAACCTCGTCATCAATTCCCCTTTCATGCGTCTTTTCAACCATCTTTTTCCTTCTTGAAGGCGCCATAGGTTTTTCTACTGATACACTTCTCGTCCTCTCAGAGTCATACATTTTATCTGCTCCCTCTGTGTCATCGTATGTTTCTTCAATTGTCTTCCTCCTCGCGGGAACCATACGTCTTCCTTCCACGCTTTTACTTCTTTTGTATTCATATTCACCATCGTCCCTCACAGCTTCCGTCCACTCATTTTCATCAACATCAGGATCTTTCTGAACTAACTTTATCTGCCCCTCCCTTGTGGCCAAAGTCGGCCTTCCCTGGCTACAGGTCTTGGGGAGGTCATGTCGGGCGAAGCCCTCCCCCTTGGTGTTGCCGTGGTGATGTCCTAGGTGGTGCGATGGGGTGTTTTTCTTTTCCCTCTTTTGCTCTAACTGGCCTCGTTACAGAAGACAAATCACCACCATCTTCAGTGGAAGACTGTTGTGGTTTACTTCCTGGATGAGCTTCAAAATGTGACCGCCGAGGTGAAATAGTAGGACGAGGTCTGGCAGCATGCTTTGGTTCTCCTACAAGAATGAAACAAACATTGATAGTTACATTGTACAAATTAACTTGGTTTACAATCAAACTGTTTACAACGTAAATTCTAATTTCTAACCTTTGCTATCGCCTCAAGAAAAGGGTGGATTTGAGGGTTGAGGAAATACAATCTCCCGAGTGTACGAAGCCTACACCTGTAAACATGTAGTTAAAGGGACACTGTCACAAGTTAGTTTAGTATATAACTGTACATGTATCATTTAAAAAAAATGAAACATGAAGTCACATCTATGGGTGATACCATAACCATAAGTTATGAGCTGAGGATAGAAATAGATTGAAAATTGAAAACATTGTAAAATATTTGGAAGTTTGAAAAATTCAATATAAATTTAAACTTTTTTGGCCTGTAAAAACAGTTTGTTCTAGCCGTTAGCTTTCCATTTCAACCTTTTTAAACAATTTTTTTTGCAGTACAAAATTCCCTCCAACATTAGATACCTTCCATTCCCCAGAAAGTACTCTACCCTCCCCAAATAGACCACTCAAAACAACCCTTCCATTAAATGTGATCCAGGAGCTTGCTTACATTCAGTCATGTATCACACACCAAGGCATAACACAGTTGATTAATCAACAGCCAACTACAGATGTGGCATGCATTTTTTTCAACCAATCACAGTGTGAAGTAAAGCTAAACCATTAAGCAGACAAAAATTAGTTTCGATGCTCATCTGAAAACCACTCTATCAAAGACTGACAAAAATTAGTTGATTACTCTTGGTAACGAATAGGAATCTGTATTGATAGACATCAACAGCAGAAATCAACAGTAATTGATTCTTCATTTATTGATTACTCGAGCAACTACAGTGTACCAAATAAGCTGTACCTCACTGGTATCAAGAGGGTGACAAAGTTGACTTGTGGTGGACATCAATCAAAAAAGAGCAGTTACTGGTAACATTATTTGAATTTTGGCAAATTTTAAGAAACCACAATGTAACATTTGACAATTTTACCTCAAGCATCGAACTAAAACTTTGTGAAAATCATTTTCCAAGCCAGTTGAAACAAGAGAAAAGGTGTCATTTGCAGGATATATTATATATTAAATATAAATAAATTATATATAATATTTGTGTGTGTCTTGTCCGATCGCGACATGTAATCAAATATTTTTTTTAATGCATCAGTGGTTTCAATAAGCACCAACGTCCGATAAAGAGCATCGGCTACTTCGATCAGCGAGGCGATGGCTACTTTTTCCCTAAATTGAAGTAATTAAAGAACAATTCTTTATTTTTCCTTTAATACCATCACCTACTCTACTCTAACTGGCTGCCTACTTCAAATTTTATTGAAACCCCTGATGCATTGTTATCAGTATCAGCTCTCTAGATGAGCCTTAGAGCAATATTGTTTATAACAAAAATGATTTCAAATTGATGCAAGTGTTAACTACTTAATGTAAACTCAGTGAAATTTAATATTGCTTATTATAAATACATTATTCCTGTAAACATTTCACCTTTTCTTAGGTTTAACTGGTTTGGAATTTTATTTTAACATTAAGATTCTACCCCCTTGTGGTGCGTAAAATTGTTAACCCATTGACTCTGTGGCCTTGAAATCTTATCAGTGAGAGTTCAAATAATTTTGATGACTTTTCTTTGATTGATGTCCACCAAAACTCAACTTTGTCTGCATCTCTTGGAGCCATTGGGGTCAGCATTATGGAGCCACTGCTGGAAATATGTACAATAGTGCTAAAGTGTGAATTGTCACAAATAGTTGAATTTTTGAAATTATGGTATTTGTTGAGATTTTGAGAAATGTACAAATCCTTCTACATGTAAATTTGACTCGGTTCATAACGTTACACTGTATTAACTAAGTAAAATTTAGAAGGATTTGTATGGATTCAGCATAGCATAATGGTGCTAATATCTTGCTCTCAAACTGTAAGCAAAAGCTGATTTTGGCAAGTAGGTCTTTGTTATTGTGTTCTTTCTGAATATCCAAACAAATCCTATAATTTCACAAATTTAGTTTTTGTGGCATCATCACTATAGTACTCTATTGGGGTTCATTATGGAGCGATGGCTGGAATGTACTATGTAACTGGCTTCTCAGACCAGACATTTTGCAGACATTTCACAGCCACCTGGGATTTGCATGCAAATTAGGAAATTAGGGGTGGTGATAATTGTAAATACAATTGAGCTTACAGCAGGCGTCTGAACCTTCTTCCTCTCCCTATTGTGTTCACCCTCGAGAATCTCCCCTTTTGGTCTTGGCTTCGCAGGCCAGGAACATCACCATTAAATGTCAAACTATGCATCTGGCAAACATAAGTTGCAATACTTTGAAATGAGTGTGGCTGAATTTTAGCAGACATTTGACTTCAGCATAATAAGCTCCATCACACATTAGGGAGAAGTGCAGTGTGTCAAACTGCATCGACAGAGCGCCTGACTGTAAACCAGTACACACAGACGGTAAATAATTATTCAAATAAGGTGAAGTATAAAGTTTACTTCAAAAGTTACGACCTCTGCTATGCTACACTGTACATGCATGTTAAGCTTAAACCTTATCTTGCCTTTGTCTTTAGAAGTGTAGCTTTCTACTGCTGTTCCTTTAACCGACTCCTTGGAGTTTTCCCTTTCTTTTATAGTGCTTGCACCTCTGAACAAACCATCCAGGGAATCACCAGCTCGCCCAACAGAAGTACGATTAATCCTTCCGACAGAATTTTCAGCGTCCGAATCTGAATCACTCAACTCGTGATTTTCAAACGACACTCGTTTCGTTAAAGTTCGTTTTCCGGAGAAGTCTTCGTCGCTGTCTTGCAAACTCTCATCTTCATAAGTCACTTTTTGTTTGACCAATGCTCTCTTTGTGCTCATATTTTTGTGTTACCAAAACAAGGTTCAACAGAAAAAACCGTTAATTTACACACACTAAATTGAACTATTCACATTCACGCTGTTATCTTTTCTTCCAGTTTGTGGAGGGTGTCATCTTGCTCGTAAAATGTGAATTTAAATAATGGTATTTCTTACGTGCCATAAAACCAAAGAAAAAATATCTGACAAACAACGAATTTCACACCAAAGCGTCTCCTCGTTCAAATGCGAAATATTTACATTACCATAGCTCATTACCATAGGATGCAAGTGCTTTGAATCCAGGCCTGTTTGGAGAAGGCCAGGACGCTCGCCAAACAAAATGGTGGTTGTCGGGAAAGAAAAGAAACAAAGATTTCATGACGATTTTCATGGCTGAAACTGAGAGAACTGCTACCTCGAAAGCCGATCACACCTTTTCAGAAGGATTTCATTGTTTTGGCTTTGGATACAATGGTTTTACCCAATTGGTTACGAACAGAAGTGCGAGTGAAAATCGTGAAGACGCTCCACTCTGTCCACTAGATTCACCAGCGACGTCCTCTGTGCTGACTCCGTTACTCTTGAATGTGGGCAGTATCAGTGGTATAGCGGCATCATGGTCGAGCACGTTTTATCTAAAAGGTATATTTTTCAGTAAACACAAACGTAATTCCACTAGCAGAGATGCCTTGATAGCTTGTAGATTTTGTTTTCCCATTGTACTGACCTCGTGATGTTACCCTAGAGAACTGTTTCTTTAAAATTTCGCCTTATTCACGTGCATATGTACGCATAATTTATGAAAAGACAAAAGGCAAATTCCCTTGGGAAGATCACGTGGTCTACATTGGGAAAACAAAATCGACAAGCTAAAAAGGTCTTTTTTGGGCCAAACTCCCTGACCATTTTTAGCCATTCCCCCCTCCCCCTTACTAAAAAAATGAAAAATTGATGCACCCACACACCCACCCCCACCTTCAATATCATGGAAGCCCCTCCCTAATGACTGTGATGGCAGCAATAATTTTTTGTTTGTATGAAAACATGCAAGAAAACAAAGAGGCCTTCCAAGGGGTAGAAGCGACAAGTCACTTGGCTCCAAAAACAGGCGACAATCTTCTCCCAAAACACCGACAGCTCACAGAAATTGGCAGAAAACGTACAACAGTTTGTGACAGCGACAATTCACTTTCCATTCCTCTTTGTTTTCTTTGCAACAGTGACATTTGCCCCTAACGAAAATAGCGACAGACAGAGTCATAAACTGACGAGCGACAACTCGGGAAGCCTCAACAAAGCCACGCAATGAGATATTAGTTTCTTTTAGAACTAACACCCCAAATAACTTATCCAGGAGATTTGTTGTTGACCCATACAGGGGACTGGCAGGTTTGTTCCATTTCGGGGAGACTCCCAGATAATCTGAGAAAGAGCGAGCACCTCCAGGGTTTTCCTTTTCAAATGAAATTGCAATTAACTTGAGCAAAGCAGGTGGAGATTAGTGGGTGCATTTGTTCCCAACTTTAAGTCCTGATGTTTTACCCATGTATAATAATAAATGGAGTGCCAAAGGTGCAACCATCTAAGTCATCTATTTTGTTTTAAGACCGAAAATTATTGACAGCAAGGATTCTTTATCATGCAATTGCCGGTGACTGAGCTGTTCACAGGTGGCAAAAAGCACTAGTTGCTGGCTGAAAGGGAAAGTCCTGACCATAAAAGCAACATGTCATAACTTAGGTGTATAAGTGTAAAATTATACATTGAAATAATGTTTATCACAGAGGGGTGAGTTGACATGGTCCTTAATTTTAGTTTTGTTGTTCAAATGTGCTTTGCTTATATAAAATAGTGACCTCAGTTAACAACATCAAATCCAAAACAAAACTGGAACATGTAAAGTCCTTGTAGAGACAAGTACATTAACAAGTATTCCTGTACAAAGTCACCACAACCACCCTACCCCCTCTTCTTAGCAAAGCTATAGTCAAAGAAAATAATAATATTCATATTCATATTGATGGTATATACTAGAATACTCTTAATTAGCAAGCTTTTCTTCTTGTTGTTTTTATATTTCAGAAAATGGCACAGTCAGTGTTTTTGGTTGGATTCCAGGAATGAAAGAAGTTGGAAAGCAAGAGAATCTTGTTCCAGAATGCTTTGTTACAGATGCCTGCTCCAGCTGGACACAGCTTGCTTTCTTGACAAAAGATGGAGAGTGTGTTCTTTGGAATAATTACACCAATGAGAAGTCTGTTCTGGTGAAAGTTGAGTCAGGTGACACAAAATTCAAAGCTGTTGGCTGCAGAGAAACAAACTGTATTCTTCTAACAGGTGATTTTTATTATTATTTATAGAACAGTTTCCAATATTGTCTCTTACACAGTCATTGTTTGGGTCTTTTTGTAATATGATTAAGGAGGAGCATAATTTGCCTTGCAATAAAAACAATAAATGTTTAGGAGACTAACAAATTGCCCTGACCTTGTTGGTATGGGAGATGATACAAACCTTGTGTAAATTATAAATGTGGTGCTCACAAAATTAATGTGACAAATAATTATTATGGTAAACATTATTTTATGAGCATGAAAATATTTTTATACAGATAGTGGACAGGCAGGTTACGAAGTCCATGCAGAAGTTAAGGATGTCCCTAATTCAAGCAAATCATGTTTGTTGTTCAGACCAATGGACATAACAACACAGATGACAGCAGTTGCCTGTGGCAAGGAACATGCTTTGTTATTGTCATCATCAGGAGATGTGTACAGTCTTGGTGGAGGGAGGTATGTATCCCACAAGTGAAGTGATTCAGGAACGATTATTCATACCTTTTTTGCCCTGTTAACTATTTTAAATAATTATCTCATTTCCAGGTGGATATTTGTTGATAACTTGGTCGATTGTATTAAGGTCTACATGTAGCCTCCCACGCAGTCGTTTTTAGGGGACTCGTATTTCACCTCCTCCCCACTAACGTCTGCTTAAACGTAGAGCACATAGTAATCAAAGCTTGCTCTGGCTCTGTCTCCGCTATGTTGAACTATCCCGCAAAAAGCATCCTGAAGTCAAGGTCAACCTTCCAGAATTTAGTAGGTAAAATGTGATTGGCTAAGCTACGGGAATGGAATGTTGGCTTCAGGTAAGCAGGCGTTACTGGGGAGGAGGTGAAACACAAGTCCCCTAAAAACGACTGCGTGGGAGGCTAATTAAGGTCAGGCTGAGGATTTCCCTACAATTTACAATTCTGATCCCAAGCTACTATTAATTTTGATAACCAGTGCACATAGTGCTGTATGGCATAATATAGTGTACTGTGTTCTTATAACTTAGTGGCATGTTGGCTTATAAGTCAAATTCCTGCCTTCTGCTCCTTTTATCCTAATCAAATTAATTCCTACCTAACCACTAAGGAACGGCTATCAAAGAACCAAAGTGGCAATAAGAAATGGCACTCAACCGAAACATCGATAATTAAATCAACGGACGCAATACTTAGCGGCTTTGATGAAAGCAGACTGACAGCAATGGTGTTATTGGACATGAGCAAAGCATTTGACAGCATCAGCCACAAAATTGTGTTACCTAAGTTGAAGGATGTTGGTGCCTCTAACACCTGTCTCCAGTGGTTTCGCAGTTACCTCAGTGATCGTCAGCAAGTTGTAAAGATAAACTCTACGTTGTCTGAACCCCTGCCATTATGTAGTGGTGTCCCACAAGGTAGCATCCTGGGCTCACTCCTTTTTAGCATCTATGTAAACGACCTTCCCGCTGTTCCACAGAAATACATTTCGCATAGCTACGTAGATGATACAAAGCTTCAAATCTCCTGTAAGCTTCAGAACAAAGACATTGCCGTGGCGGAAATGAATGAAGATTTGCGTAAAGTGAGCAACTGGCGCTTCAGAAACTATTTACTACTAAATCCCGACAAATCCAAACTTATTGTGTTTGGTACCAGAAAAATGCTACCCAAGCTTCAAGATATCACCTTATGTTTATTGGGGAAGGCCTTATTACCTACTAGTAAAACTGCAAAGGACGTGGGAGTGTTATTGGACCCTCACTTATCTTACAACAACCACATTATCAAAACTGTTTCGTAATGCATGTCTTCTCTCGGGCAGATTAACTGCGTCAAACATGCATTTGACAGAAGGACCCTTCTCACAGTTATAAACACCTTAGTGTTTAGTAAATTGTTTTATTGTTCAAACGTGTGGGCCAACTGCTCGAAGTTAAATAGTATTGACAGACTGCAATCGGTACAAAACTTTGCGTAGAATTCGGAAATATGATCATGTTACGCCTGAACTAAAACGCCTTAGGTGGCTTCCAGTATCCAGTCAGCTCTACTATCGAAATGCTATCTTGGCTTTTAAATGTATATATGGTCACGCCCCTGAATACCTGAGCTCTTTTTTTACCAAACGTTGTGATGTAAATAGATACACAACCAGGAGTTCACAATTGTTAAATGTCCCTCTTTTTAAAACTGCTTCTGGACAGAGAACTTTTTATTACCGATCTGTCAGCATCAGGAATTCCTTGGAATCCATTTTAAAACTATCTAGTAACGAATCAATCTTTAAGAAGCGTTTAAGGAGTAAACTTCTAAGGGATTTTTTTAGGACGTAATTGATATAGCGATGAGTTAGCCTATAATAAATATTTAAATTTTTTAAATAATTGTACATTATTACTTTATAATTATTGTTCCTGAAAAGCACCATTGGGTAGGTTCAATAAAGTATGTATGTATGTATGTGTGTGTGTGTGTCTGTCTGTCTGTCTATCTATCTATCTATCTATCTATCTATCCTGCCTACTGCTCTAAACAAGTTTGATAGGCTGCTTAAGGTACCTCACTTGGTAGCTGGATGTTCCCATTGGTTGCATAAGTTCCACACATTTATTAAAGACCTTGTGCTAACTAGTAGCAATCACTGAGGAAGTGCCATGATTTAAATCTGCAGAGTGTACATAAATGAGATCAATGCAGGGTTGCCTGTGACAGTCACGGTAAAATCAGGGAAAACATATTTTCAAGGTCGGTGAAAAGTCAGGGATTGTGCCTCAAGTCAGGGAAATTCTATATTCTACCTGAAAGTCAGTGAAAAGTCAGGGAATTTAACTTTTGGTTACCGTTCGGTTTGGGAAGGAGGTTTCTTGTTAACAAAGGTAATGTCATTTCAAAATGTAGTGCAAAGGAATCGGCTGTGTCAGTGAGTGGCAACCCTGCAATGGTTAAGTGGAAAACAGCTTCTGAGAAATATTTTCATCGTTTTGTAGCCTTCGTAGCTGGTGTTTTGGTTTCTGTTGGGGATCGCGCAAGCGAGCGGTAAACCCGTGAGGAGATTGGAGCGAAGGGCAACGCGAAACCGCCTGCCCGGATTCAGGGCAGTCCGTATGTCGGCGTACAGACCGTTTTGATTTGATCAGATTCTATGCACGGCAATCAAATGTTTTGTTAAATCTCCCAGGAGAGAGATCCAAGGGACTGCGTAGATGATTTCCGTGAGGAAGAAGCAAAGAAAACTTTATCGAGAAGACCGAGAAATTGTTCTGAGATGTGATGGCCATTTTGCCCACGGGCTAATTGGTAATGGCATGATCTTCACAGTACTGTATATGCGCTAGCCTCCTACGCAGACGTTCTTTAGCTCGTCACGCAATCTTTCCTCTTGCGTGACGAGCCAAAAGAACGTCTGCGTAGGAGGCTATATATGCGCTCGCCAAAGAATTGTCCTCAACTATAAGAACGTGCGTGATTATAATTTCGACGACCAGAAATGTTGGCCCTGAACTGCATGGGCATGCATGAGCCTGAAACAGTAAATTCGGTGTGAGATAGTCCACTGCAATTTCTCTAGTGCTCTCCAGAAACAGTGCTGGAGAATCCATTCTTGCACGAGCTGTGACGGCGATTGTGTCCTAGCAAATTTGGACCCCCCAGATTTGGACGCGGATTTGGACTCCCCGGTCCAAATTCGCTAGTGAATATGGAACTCCGCGAGACCAAATCCGCTAGTGGATTTGGACCCCCTTCGCGGATTTCGGCCCCCCATTACAACTTACTTAGCTGTTATTCGCATACCACGGATCGGCCGCATATAATGCACAGAGAACTGTAAAAGTTGTTTTAAGCACGCGCTGCGGCCTTTCATAAAGTAGATGCAATTTTAAAATATTGTTTTCTTTCATTCGCGTTATTATTTTTCCAGGATACCGAATAAGTTCATATTACCATCTGTCCACTGATTGTTGGGTTAATTGGATCGTCAAAAGCTGTCAACAGGTCGTCAAATATGTGAATTAGGCGGTCGAAAACGCAGTGAAACCGGACAGGCGGTTTCTCGTCGCGGCTTTGCCGCTCGCTCACGCACTCCCCAACAAAACCGCCAGCTACATGTATGCAGGCTAATCGTTTTGTTTTGTTAATCAGCCGTGGACAGCTTGGTCGGGGTTTGATAGTAGAGGAACAAAGTCCTGCCATTGTTCCAGCGCTGGAAGGAATCAGGATTCAGTTTATAGCTGCAGGTGGATGGCATTCAGCTGCAATAAGTGGTGAGTAAGTGCGACCGTAATTTAAGCTGTCATTTTGGATAACAAAACAGAGGTGGGTTGGAGACAGCTGCCAAAAACAGCTGTCTTGTGAGTGCTTCCTCCCGGTGTAATTCACTAAACCAAAATGACAAGTAAACAGTAGAAAACAGAGCATTTACCCCGAAAAAAAATGCCCTCTACTTAGATAAAGAAAAGTATGAAGCCATGGGTGCAATGCCCAAAATAAATTCATTTATCTTGATGTGACATGTTGGAAATCAAGGGAAGGCCGTACAATAATTAATAGAATTTGTGATAAATGATAACTATTGTAATTTCTTTTGCCAACAAAGTCTCTTTGTTCACCCTGGTTGTCAACTTGGTGAACCTTGGCTGAGTTGCTCAAAGCATGGTTAGCGCTAACCATTGGTTAAGATGTATTGAAACCTATAGGTTGTCATGTATTTAATCCCGGTTAGCGCTAACCATGCTTCGAGTAACTGGGCCCTGGTTTTCAAAGTGGATGAGTTACTGAGGGAAAGTGTCAACTACTCTACGCTTAATTTCCACAATTACCCGCGGTATCTATACTTTTCATATCGCAAAACAATGCAAGAGTCTGTAGTTACAAATCTACAAGTTTGTTATCAACAGTTTATATCATTTGTATTACGCGAAGTAACGATTTAACTTTTCATTCAAATTTCCCCTTGTCCTCAGAGTTCGGTGACCTTTACATGTGGGGATGGAATGAGACAGGACAGTTGGGATTGGCCGTCAATCACGATTGCGATGATGTCAATCAGTCCTCCAGCACTCAGATTCAGTGTCAGGCCATCCCTGTGCCAGTGGACATTCCTGGGGATTTAGAAGTACTGACAGTCAGCTGCGGAACAAGGCACACTGCCATACTCGCTGGTACGAGAAATTATCTCACCCTGATTTGGTTGTTAATTCAAGGCCGGCATAACAAATTCAAGATACATGTAACTAGCTTGATCCTGGTTTGCCACTGAACAATTTTCAAAATGTTCTCTCTTACTCGTTACCTCGGATTTTTCATATTTTTTAGTGTTTTCAGTTAAGATAAAGCAATCCTCCTAAAGCGCATAATTTGATAGAGTGATTTTCACTTGAGATTACCTCCTTCCTCGCGCGCCCCTCGCGCGCGCTTCACCTTCGCGTGCGCCCGAATTCTCCCTTCCCCTTCGAACGCCTGCCACGCAGGCTATATTCCCGTTTTCTTTGATTTTGCTTTGCTACGTTCTGTGACTGTTTTCGTATTGTTTCCACCGTCCACACTGAAAAGCCGTTTTAACCCCAGAAACGCCTTATTGTATAATAGGGGATGCGCACATTACTTATTGTAGAGAGCTGTTTCAAAAATCTCCGCTTAAATCGGTGACCGAAAACGCCATTCAAGTCTGGACCAGGCCAAACCTGGTTAGGTTTCCAAATTGTTCCCAAGATGTGGATGGAAAACATTTCATCCGTTTTCGATGCAAAAACGCCGTTTTCAGTGTGAACGAGGCCTAGAACTGCAATCAGTCACTCTGCAGTGAGTCTGCACTGGCCTAACGAACCGCTAGTTAAGGATTTAGTACTATATCTGTGGACAGTAAAGTAAGATATATGAATGACTGAATCAAGCTGAGCATTTGTACTTTGGTGCGTCAAATCTGGAACTTATGGGTGGCTTCATTTGAACGGGCTTTTTCTTTGGTGCAGAGGGGGTGGATGGGGAGTTTTGAGCAATTGACTTTCCAAGCGCGCAAATGCGGCGGGCTCTTCTCCGTTGAGGAAATGTTTATGGTTTGGATCACATCAGCGCATTGAACAATGCACATATACACTTTCTCGTCTTATTTACTTGATATTAAATTTCAGGTGATGGAAGTGTCTGGACATGGGGATGGGGTAAGATTCCATTAATGTTTTGAGACTTTTCTGGTGGTCCTGTTCAAGAATAAGAGGATAGGCCGAGTATGTTTTCCGAAAAAACGCATATTCTGAAAAGGGAATACTATCAAAAGGAAGTTACCTACGACCAGCGTGCAGAATTGCCTGGACAGAGCATCTGAATCTGACGACTGGTGCTAGGTCACGGGTTTGGCTGGGCGCGCGATTTTCCCGCCAAAACTTTGCCAAAAGAACGCATACTTTGTGTACTCTGAGTGACCGTGTTCTGCTGTCGGGAACAGAATGAACGAAATACAATTCTGTTTATTCCGAGGACAGAGTAGTCCCCCCCCCCCCCCCCCCCCACCAAAAAAAAAAAAGAAAAAAACACGAACACCTGCTATTTCGAGTGTTCTCATTACAGAACAGTCCCAAAGAACGCGCTCAATATCACGGCCGGTTGTCAACTTAAGCCAATACACCATTTTGCTGATGATCAGACTGGGTCTACCCACAATTCACCAGGAACTGATCATTAGGAAAATGGTGTATTAGAATCGGAGAAAATTTAGTGATGAATTGAAACCAGAAGTAACGTCAAGTTGTTATGTTACAGGGTATTATGGCCAGCTTGGACACGGAAATAGAGAAAGCAAATATTTACCATGTGAAGTGGAAGCCTTCTCTTCAATGAAACACAAAGCGAAGACCCTGTGCTGTGGTGACTGGTCAACTTACGTCATTATTTCGAGCTGATCTTCCGTTCACAAAAAGTCTAATCACACCAACGGTTCTTATCATCCCTGTGGTCTGCATCAGCAGTTATTCATAAATACGTGAACATTAGGGAGCTTATACAACGACGGTGACAACGGCAACGAGAACGCCAGGAAACAATTTCTTTAACGCGAAAAAACAATCGCTTTGCACGTGTATTGTACACTTTGGTCATTTCTTTGCCGTCCTCTTAAAAGCAACATCGTGTTGGTGAAATGACCACATTCAAGGGTTTGTCGAGAACTTCAGCACATGACGGTGAATTTTTCTTTATTTTCTTTACTTCAATGCAGTTCATAGAAATCTAGTTCCTGGCCAGTTTCTACCGCATTTTACAAGTTAAACAATAATAATAATAATAATAACTTTATTGGTACATCCAATTAACATGGGTTTTCACATACCAATTACAATAAAATGTAATGTAAAGAGTTAAAATCTAAGATAAACATTTAAAAGTGATAAGAACTTACATTACCATATTATTAAAAAACTTAAGATACATAATTCATTATTACACCGTTTGAAAGTCAATGGCTTAAAAATTCGTCAAGGGCACGTCCTTTAATGGCGTTCTTAAAAACTTTAAATGATTCCATGTTTGCTAAACTTTCTGGAAGGTCATTCCAGAGCTGAGCAGCCCTAAATGAGAAAGATCGCTGACCTGTTGCTGATCTAAAAAATGGTATATTAAGCTTATCTTTATTCCTAGTGTTTCTTGTATGCACCTGGCTTCTTGTCGTGAACTTATTACACAAGGATGGTGGGGCTAATCCCTTTATACATTTAAAAGCCATTAAAGTGTCTCTAACTTCCAGTTGCTTAGCAACCGGCAACCAGTGGAGTTCCTTTAACATCGGCGTAATGTGATCATACTTCCTTGCGCCAGTCACGATCCGTGCAGCAAAATTCTGAACTTTTTGAAGCCTAACAATGTTCTTTTTGTTGTACTAGCCCACATGGACGAACAGTAGAAAGCTTGCTGAAAACTAGTGAATTTATGATGGTTATAAGCGTAGGCCTATCAAACAAATGTTTCACACGATTGATTTGGCACAGGCTACCTATACACTTAGGTGTATAGGTAGCCTTGGAATCATCGCGTTTTCGTTGCCGTTGCCGTTGCCGTTGCCGTTGCCGTTGCCGTTGTAGTTGCTTAAGCTCTCTATATGGTCAATTTAAGACCTGTGGTTGTGGATCTTCACCGTCGTTCCCCCACTATATTCACGTGGCCATGGGTTTGTCGCATGCCACGCGCAAACGATTAAGAGGACCCTTCGTAAGTGCAGAGAAACTTTAGAGGACGCAAAGCTGGCCGATATGGCGCTCTGTACAAAGCGTTTTGGATTCAATGTAGCATCTCCAGCTGAATTGTAAAATGTTTATGTGTGTTTAGTGTGAAGGTGACAGAAAACGCGCTCCGGCCGTAAGGTCAGAGCAGCAGACACAATGAATCTTTGAATGTTTTCTTTGCCATTTTTAATTCTTCTTGTAAAGTACGCCGACCAAGTTATCACTTTAAGTGACTATGATAGTCGTCTAGTTTTGTACATTGTGCTAATTTATTTAGGAAGAGAGGATATGGCGTTTCGCGATTAGCATAATAAGAATTGCATATACCGGCGGCATGTTTATGATTAGTGTTTAGTGCGTTAGAACTCATTTTTACAATACGAGGGCTGGAAATGTCCCATAGCAACAATTCGGTAGTGAGGTTAGGCCCCTCTTAAGTATTTACGTGATGTTATAAGCCTAAGGAAAAGAACTCAAAGTTTCGATATCGCAATAATTTCTTAAGAAACCTCGTACTCGCATCGTATCAAATATGGGAAACGGAGATCGTCTAATCAACGGCGCGCTCTGCTATCTTATAAAGCTGAAAATAATAAACGACAATGCAGATATATATATATATATATATATATATTTTTTTTTTTTTTTTTTTTTTTTTTTTTTTTTTTTTTTTGAGGTGACGACCCTCCATTTGACGGATTTTCGTCAGTCCTTCCTTTCTCTTTGGAGTTGTCAGTCAGTCGGTCAGTTTCGGTGATCTTCAGTGTACAAGATAGAAGCCGAATTCTGTTTAGAAAGTAAACAGAAAAAGCCTTACAATAGAATGACATACAGTCGAGATAAATGGCAGAAAATCCCTGGCCTGGCACTGCTGAGAGCGTCCCTACATCAATATTTTCTCTCTTTTTTATGCACGTCAATGCTATTTACGTATTCTTCGCGATATGCGAAGAATAAAGCCCCTTGAGTGGCTCTAAGAGACGCCATATTTAACTGAAATTTTGAAAAATCCGAAGGAAAAAAAAACGTTCTAAGAAAATGCTGTGTTCCCAGTCTCCCGGGCTCGTGGCTGGCGCACTTCCATATATGTTTTCATTGTTGCTAGCTATAGACGTAAACCGGAATCCTTTACAGCTGGAAAGTTGGATACGATAATAGCAGTTACAACGTTACCGATGGTGTTGCTTTCGTTGTTTGTTGTTGTTTGCTGTTTGGTTAACAACACCGAACAGTTTCACATGTTTACTGAAATTGAATCGAAGTATCTCTTAAAAAGAAAACTATTCCAACCTGAACCATGTACTTACCTGCAGATTTGACAGGAAACTTTCCTCTGCGTAGGAATCAACGAAAATACTGTTGAAATGGCTGGACAACTCTTGGTCGAGGCTGTCTGGGTTGCCTCTCAGTGAAACGGGGAACTGGGATCCACCGGAAGTTGTCTGATGATGAGGGAAGTGACGCAGTGGTAGATGGGACAGCGAGGCTAGCTCATCGGGAACCGGACGTTGATATGTGCATTCAGAGCTCCACGACTTTAAGTTATTAGCTCCGTTCTCCACACCAAACCCGGTTGGGTGCGCCAGGGCGTTAACACTTTGAGGATGACCTTTCAGCCTTTTGATATAGTTTATAGCAATCCGTAGTAGTTCTAGTTTTGTCTTCGCTCGAACTTCTTCGTAGCACGGAATGGTGCTTCGAAGTTCCTCATAGGCGACGTTCATCTTTCGGACCCGTTCCCTTTCATGCTTGTTTGCTAAGATTCTTTTCTCTCTGGACATTCCTCTTTTTCGTGTTTTCTTTCTTTGGTTTTCTACAAAACGATCCATGACTGAAACTGAAAGCATGTATATAGTTCAGAGTCAATTGATCGTGGTAAACTAGAAGAAAGCCCAACTCTGTGTTTGGTCTGAAATGCTAAAGAACGCCGTCGGTCTGTTAGCCTCCTTCGCAGACGTCTTTGGGCTCGTCAGGCGTTCCTTGCCCACGAACGTCTGCTGAACTGAACTGCCACTTCCGTTCGCGGTGGTTAGCCAATCATAGTTCGTTTTCCAATTTTTGAAAGTAGGACTTCGACCCCGGGATTATTTTCACAGACGATACACGTGAATCAGGTGTCGATTTCCATTCCTGCGCAGCTCGTTATTGGTTTGTTCAAAAGAAAGGCTAACCGCCGGCGAACGGAAGTGGCAGTTCAGTTCAGCAGACGTTCGAGGGGAAGGAACGCGTGACGAGCCCAAAGACGTCTGCGAAGGAGGCTATCGGTCTGTTGGAAGGGTTTCAGTTTTTTGCGGGAAAAAATCAAACGCTAATTTTATTCAATCAGAGCGAATATAGGTGAGTTGAGAGCAAAGGTTTGTTTTCACTGACTCCTCACTAGCTAATTGCGCAAACTGAACAGGAGCCACTGCTAAGGGCATTGACAAGCGCAAATACAAGTACATTGTTCAAAGCGTTTTGATCTTGGAGGGCAAGAGTTTTTACACACTCGTGTACTGACGCGTCTGCATGTGTTTGCTTCGATGTTGACACCTAAATGAAAAATCCATTAGAGCTTGAGTGTTAAGAAATCAACGTAAACTGAAGAAAAGTGGGATCAAAAGAAAAAGGATCGGTCGATCGATACTTTCAATCGAGAGTGCAGATCAAATATTTCTCAGTATAATTGCGCACTGCATATGAGAAACGCAACATTTTACTTAACCCAGTTCGTTGGACTTGATCAGTTCTACTTCAAACTTTAAAATTGCTTGGTGCACATCAAACGTCGGCACAGCGCGCAAGTTAAAAACTTGACAGAATTTTGCTTCAATCTCCCTTTGCTTTAGAGGATATGAGAACGTACAGGGTGTGTTAACGCCTGTGATCATTCGTGAGGCAAAGAGTGTCAGTGCTTCGTGGTTCACTTCGTACGCACAATACAAGTTTTGGAGAAAGTTATATTAAGTTAAAACATTCTTTTGTTGCACAATTTTTGTATAATATTATTTTACTTTCTTCACCTCTAGTACCTTAAATCTGCTGCTGTGTTGACACGTTTCCAAAGACAAAAATGGTTTTATAAGCTTCTGTATCCTGGCTTGAAGCGTCTTACGAGTACGACTATTCTCCCGTCTTTATTTGACTCGCCTCGCTTTTAAATAAAAGGGAGACCACATTGAATGTATTCCAGCTGTGGAATGGAGTGTCTTGGCCAACCCCGAGTTGGCGCAGTAAACATTGCATTGCGAAAAACGTGCCGCCCAATTACGCGTATTAGATTAGCAATTCTAAGATTTTTGATTACCAACAACCTTGAAAAAAAGTTGGTCATCATTCATCGTGGTAGCTCCTTTATCATACCAATAATCCCATCGTATGTTTAAACTCGCACGTTAATTAAAGCCCTTGTTTTTCTTTGCTCCACAGTAACTATTGATATTTTAACGGCTGTTAAGAGGGAATTCACATTTAGCCAATGCCACTGAGTTGTTTTGTTTCATTGTACCCCCAGCCCATAATTCAATTCCTGATAATTCTTAGACAAATAAATTAAGCCTAAAGTTCGAATGTAAACATAGCTATCCCCAATAATAGGGACATGTCATCGGCTTCCCCGAGGGGTTGACCCCCGGGCTAACCAGGGGGATTGTAAAATTTATTCAAGCAAACTTGAGGAATTTCCCGGGGGGAGGGGGGGGGGTTGGCGAATCTCTCAAGACAAGGTCCCCAGGGTGAGGTGGCTCTCAGTAGAAAATCTCCCCGACATCCTTCACAAACTTTTGAATTCCTCACCCCCTAAACTTTGATCATAAAACAATGTCGAGATATTCCCCTCCCCTCGGGCAAAGAATCTCATCCATGGCCCGGGGGTCGACCCCACGGGGAAGCCGATGACATGTGCATAACTTGATTGTAGTTTCCCTTGGCCAGCACCGAAAGATTGACACTTTAGTAAAGTTTGTTGATTGAGTGATTCTAGGTTCTAGGTGGGAGAAATATGATTTCCAACACGGATTAATCATATCCGTCTGAGAAAGAGACCGAGTTGTTATCCTTGTGGATATTGCTATTGTTTTCTGGTTAGCTCTTTTAGAAAAGCCCACGAGGATGGTTAGTCCAAGTGTCTTGAGAGGGTAACATGTGCTTTCCCTGCTTTTTTGGCAAAAGAAGATTCCTGAAATAAATAACAAGTAACTCGCTGATAAGCATTTTGATTCTAGACCACCGGGGAGCGAAATGAAAAGAATTTCAAACGAAGAACAAGCCACATTACTCTCTCACCGAGTTTACCAAATAAACAAAGAACATGTGAACACGACTTTTTTGAATTGGAGTCAATTTCATCGAACATTTCGTCCGCTTTTCTAAAGTCTGGAAGAATTCTCCGATTAAATGTTAGTTTATTTTCAAAGGGACAAGAAGAGAAGTTTGTTGAATTTATTTTAGAAAGACAAGAGTGAGGAACACAGTGATAAAGAACCACAGCAACATTTAATCTTCACATTGTACCGAGCGGCATGGTTTTCTAGGTACGCACGGCATCATGGGTAGGACTACGTAATTACAACTTATCAACAACAACGTTGACATTCCCCCTTCCATTGTAAAATAGTCTCTGCTGGAACATAAATCAATTAAGACACAAAACAACAGTGCTCAAGTTTTCATTGTTTCTCGCCTTCTCCCTAAACTTTCCAAAACTCGCGACCCTCTCTTTACGCCGTCTAGATACACGTAGTGTCAATTCGTAGGCAACTCCACAAACGAAGCCCACTCGTCATTTCACGCAACCGTTCCTCCATTCCAGACATGCATATATTATCTGAAACTGAGTTTAAGGAAATTTTGAAATTAGTCTATACTTCGTTTCATCGGTGGGTTTTTAGGCTCGCAATCAAGTTTGTGTCTATAAAAAAAAAGGTAAAGAAACTTTATTTATACACGGTTAAGATTTAAAGCTACAAGCTCGTGGGCCACATGGGAGAAATGTTGGTTTTTGAGGAGAGGGGAAAACCGGAGTACCCGGAGAAAAACCTCTCGGAGCAGAGTAGAGAACCAACAGACTCAGTCCACTTATGACGACGAGTCCGGGAATCGAACCTGGGACACAACGGGTGGAAGGCGAGCGCTCTCACCACTGCCCCAACCCTAGGCTTTACTAACGCCTCGTCCCAAGGTATCTATATTTGAAAATGAACACTTCGAACAACTCGTTATGGTCGTCCACTTTTTCATTTTACCTTGAGATGTTGGCTTGGGTGACATGTGATCCGTCGCTCACCCGCTCCCTAGGATGTTATCCGTAAATTGTGTCCATATTATGACTTGAGAAATGTTTAATAAAACGGAATCACGTTTTTTGTAAAAACGTGACTCGAGTTTTTAATAGCTCACTTTTTTATAAGCCAAAATATTTTAGCAAATGGCGACATGCCAGGCGGATAAGTGTAGCCAAACAAGTACATATTTGATGATAACAATTGCATTGATAGTAGGCTTCGACAGATCGATTGTGCTCCAAAACGTAACATATTATGCCACTGGCACTGCTTGTAATTTTTCTGAAATTATGCCAAATATTATGCTAGTTTTTTTTTTATTGCTAATCAGTAGCACAAAGCGCAGAAACTATGCTAATTAGTTATTTCTTTTAATAACCATAACTAAAAAAAAAAAAAAAGAAAACTATGTATAACATTTCGGTCAAATGTTGGAAACAAGCTGAGTCAATCCCCTTCATTTAAGAAGCTTATTAGGAAATAGTTGGGACCCGCCAAGACGTACTTTTTATAGTAGTTAACCTCTATCTGTCTTTCTGTAATAGTAGTAGTAGCGGTAGCTAAAGTAATTAATGTAATTTCAGTTTTAGTTTTAGTACTTTAATATACGGTCTTTATGTGTCAACCGGGCCCTCCATGGAAACCAGCCAAGTGTTGTTGGGGCTAGCATGTTTCTCTTTTGATTTGAACGTTTTAAGTAATGTTTAATAAATGAGCAGGAGCGTTTTATCAAGTTTAAAACATGAGGCGCAGCCGAGTGTTTTAGGACCTTGATAAAACACGAATTGCGAATTTATGATTTATTTAACGGCTTAAAAAGCTTTACTGTACATGGATCTATCCATTCTTACACTAAGATTTTGATTTCAGTGTGTTATTTTGGCCTAGAAAATCGGATGTAAAATTTAGCCGTGTCTTTATCAGATATAAAGACACTCATTAAAAATTGATTTTTGTTTTTCCTTCATGAATTATTAACACATTCTACCAGTAAAAGGCAAACACCTGTAGTTTATTTCTTTATTTATTTAGAACTAGAGACTTGGACTGTGCACTTCATTTCATATTCTTATCCACTGACTTGTAAAAGGTAACGGTTAAGATACTAATGTTGATTCAGAAGCAGAAACTATATTATAAAGTAGGAAAATCATGTCATGTTAATGCAATGATATATGAATGTGGGAAGTCACTAAAACAGCAGAACGTAACTTAAAATCCAGCCAGTACAAATCGTAAGAAAACGGTCCTTGTATATTAACTGATCTCACTCGTCCACAAATGATTACATGATCAATAAAGGATCTATTTTGCGCCCCAAAACAAACCAAACATGCTAATTATATTTTGCCGGCAGTGCTTATTTAGGAAACTGGATCGTGAAAATTGTGCTCGTAATGACGAATTATGGCAAATAAATTGTGCTAGCACAATCTGTTAAAGAATGAAGCCTAATATAATTGATAGACTCCCGTGAACAGATTTAGAGTACTAAAGGCGTTAATTCCGAAGGCCAGCCCCTCTTCAAATCTAAGCTAATCACTAACCTACTTCTGTGCCAGATGTGTAGGCGATACATCACCTTGGATAGCTGTTTGGGATTTATATTGAAAAATACTCCAAAACAGCACAACTTTGCTCCATTGTTTGTTGTTGCGCCTTAGTCCAACAGTGGCCGTTTAGGGGTATCTAGGAAATACTTCGTAACTTTGAGTTGTAATTCGAGTTTGATTTTGAGTTCGAGTTGTAGTTTGACGTTTTTGAAATGCCACGTGCTGTGAACTAACGTATTGCGATGGCCTTGGTGCAACTGCTTGTGTATTCTTCTTACTTGCTCATTGCATGGGATGGGGCCTACTGACGACTCAGACTGAAGTTTCTATCAGGATCCTTTTACCATGTGTTTTTACTACCAATGTGTGCAAGACTGGGAAAGATAAAAAACTCCTGACTTTAAAATTTTCGAAAGATTTCGTTTATGATTGTGTGATTGTACTTTTTTGTGCGACAATGAAAATATCTGTATTGATATCGGCACTAGATCGACAAATCAATTGTCATTCATTATAGCTCAGTGTTATTTTTACTCGGTCAAAACTGTCTGTTTAATTTTGACAATGATAACAATGATAGGAAGAACAGCAATCATTAAAATTATAAACTTCATCTAAACAGGATGTTTGTTTAAATGTTGAATCTGGAAGAGACATGCGTACCTAACAAAAACAAAATAAAGGACAATTTTCGACGCATTTATGCGGACGTTCTCGACTCTTCTAAGCCACCTGCTTGCCCACCGATCAAGCTCAACTCTTGACTCCCCTTTATTACGGTAATTTCAGTTTTTCTTGTAGGCCAGATGACAAAGATTCGTTTACATTGCTAGAATTAATTATTCTAAATTATTACTCGGGCCAGCTTTCCGGTCTCATGCTGCACCTGTTTTATGGAACTCGCTGCCATTAACTATAAGAACAAGTAGTAGCCTCGCCATTTTTAAAAAGCAACTTAAAACATTTTTATTTAGGGAAGCTTTTAGTTTCTTGCAAAAGTTCTATTGTTTAGTGCCTTTGAATATTTTAAATTTAAATTAGTATAGAACTTTAACTTATGTAAAGCGCTTCTGAATATTGTTTTTAGTTTTAGCGCTATACAAATTTCTTATCATTATCATTGTCTAAATTGCCGTACGTTCTTCTTTGTCGTCGTCGTCGTGTTTCATCCGCAAAGTTCACTTCCGGCGTTTTTGTGCAAGCGCTAACGGAAAATAACACAACAACTCTTAGCAATAAGAATGCCGCCATGTTGCACGAAAACGTCGATTCACCTTGTGCTTTTTAGGTCTGAACAACAAATTTGAGAAGTGTCTATACGAATGTTTGCAAGTTCAGTAACGAGACGAAAGGTTTTATCATGGCCAACCTATACTCCAGATGTTTTCAATCCTGCTGCCGAGTCTGTGCCCTTGGCCGGTCTATACTAAACTCTGTAATTTTGAGTGGTACATTTTGCTGAATAGATCAAGTACGGGATATCACACAGCCCTGAGACTTTGACAGGAAGTTTATTTACTATTTATGTACAATATCTCAATTTCTTAACATTCACTGTGCTGAATATTTTTTCTCCTCACATTTCACCGAGATTCCAGTAACGTTTATGCGAATAACCCTCCCTTATTTAATGCAAGTTAGCGGACCAGTGAGGAAACACAAACTCCTAGGATTATTTTCTATGCCGTCGTTTTTTGGGTCGTCGTTTTCTAGACATCCATATCACAAGCAATGTTGAATGTACTTGAAAAATGCGATGTATTAGAGAGGGCAGTGCAACTATCTGGACATGATCAACATGATGCCACGGTGGATATATAATATGGAAAGGAATTCAGATCTCGTTATGCTAACTTTGTCATAATATTACAACCGTGTATGTGAATCAGTGAAGTAGCAAATTGCAATTTCCTATTGCCTCTTGGAAGGCCGAGTGAAGGCCAATATGGCCTTTTGTTTTGAAGATATTTTACCGAGCTATAAATAAAGTATGTCTAAGAAGCACCTTAAAATTAGTGAACTGGCTAAATTTGAGGTTCATATGTTTTAACAGCCAAGTCCGCGAATTGTACAGTCGCTTGTATGAAAACGATTGCCCTTATTAATCGGGCCAAAAGGCCAAATCATGATTGCCTTCCACATTTTCTGCTGTCCGGTCACGATTGTCCTGCTCTTGCGCTATGATCGAGAGCCCGCGATATTAAATCTGTCCATATCAAGATATAGGGTAGTACTAAACGAGTGTGAAACACGAAAAACGTTTAATACGGGCCTGAGTTCAAGCTGTTTCCAGTTTTTTATCTGTACAAACGTCTGCAAAATTTTGCGAGACTTTATGAACAATAAAAAAAATAATAATTAGTAATAATAATTAAAAGGTTTCCCTCTTAGGTCCAAACTTGGCCAGTTAACTAATTTTAAGATGTTCTGTCCGGCAAGCAGTGTGATCGCGAGTAAATGTTTGTTACTTGACTGATGTCAAAAAGTAAAGTTACCGTGACAAACGCCTATTTTATCCACAAGAAAGGTCTTATATGAAAGCAATGCATGCAGAAGCGATGTCGCGTTTTGGCATTAATTTTGTCCCAAAACTAAGCAGCAGCGCTGTCTGTATGTTATGGCTATCATAAAAGCGTTTGATTGGGAAATTTCCGTTTCGAACTTGTGACCGCCACTCAAAAGCGTGAGAATTTATTTATAACACAGGGCGTTTTTTTTCAGTGAGGGGTTTCAGGCATTTGGCATCAGTATAAGGTTTTAAGGTCTGTGCAGATATTGGACCATTAGACACACGACTATTCGTTACGTAAGTTTTTCCTTTCAAAATTAACTAAAAATTCATTGTCATTTATTAGCAAAGAGAACAGTTTCATTCATAATCTCTAGCAAGTCGAACGCATAGTTCAGGCGACTCATACGACCTAACATCTTGAATAATTACTGATGAATATTGTTCAAAACTGGATCATAAGATAATGGGCCATGTTCTAAACGAGTAAGGGCCTGGGAACGAGGTTTTCAAATTTATCGATTGGAAAAAATTGTTTCCACTGCATGAAAGAGCATCTCAAAAATGGTCACCTAACCAACTTTGACGCTGTTCAGTTGAATTGGATCTGAAAAACAAATGCGTTTGAAAACTGTGAAAATTATAGACTTTCTATGGTTTGGTGGGACACACTTTCCGAAATAGAGACATTTGTATGGGATTTTGTTAAGTTTTAAATGCATGGTATCTACTCAAACTTGCTGAAACTGCTTATTTCGAGATACCCGTTCATGTGAGAATCGATTTAGTTCAATTTCATTGATTTTCAATGGTTTGGATTCTTTCCCAAGCCCTTACTTGTTTAGAACATGGCCCATACAATTCCACAGTCTTGATTGGCCTAGTGGTCATCATTATGCCATGCACGACAAAAGGCGGCCATGAAATCGTTCTTTCGTTTTTTCCTGTAAAATAAAGTAAGCGAGATTTAAAAATTCAGTCGAACCTCTATTAAGCGCCAATCTCTATTTAGCAGGCAGCAGTCACATTCTCCCCGATCCAAAAAAATTTCACGGTTAATCACTGTGAACAAATCCTCTGTTAAACGGCCACTGTTCTCTATTAAGCGGTTGCGGCCAGATTCATGTCGTTCCAAACAGTGAGCAAGGAGTGAGTTTACGCATTGTTTTTATATCTAACATTAAGCGGCCAGTAGGACTTTAGTTGGATTTTCTTTCTGACAAATTTGATGTCGAAGACATTTCCTGTAATAAATTACCGTATATCTCGGACCGTAGTTTATATAAGCTTCGAAGTAGTTCTTGTTTGCATAGTACACCAGCAAGTGTTACATTTAGGGACTCGTCGCACTGGTAATGATATTATAGTTTCTATGTCCATTATTGTATTCTTTATTCTCCACTTCAGCATTTATTTCTAATTAGTACTTAAATAAAAAAAGACTTTACCATATGCCTAACGTTGTTTTCGGGTGGACCTCAATTGAGCAGTAGGTCAGTGGTCCCATCCTCGAGGGTGGCCACTAAATATAGATTCGACCGTATTTCTTTGTTGTTTATCTTAAAACAATTATTCCACTTGTGCTTGTTGGACATGACATGGCTATAAGGAACTCGGCCCTATTCCTGTTGGCAATCAGCCTACGGGAAGCTAGTCACACTAATTCGGATCTAGTTGCCGTATCAAACTAAACCGTTCAATGATTAAATGCTTTGTCGGTCGTTTGTACGACGGGAACACATATTCCCTCGTTTTCGGTCAGAAAATTTGTCGTTGTTGCACTGTATAAAACTGTGTTTCCCTTCCGAAACTCCCCATAAAGCATAACAAGACATGAGAACTTAGGTTTCCGCTAGCTCATAGACCTTGGTTAGTGCTCCCGAGTTCTTAAATTTCAAGCTACCTACCAAGGGCGTGTTCTTTGGGATTGTTCCGGGATAGACGCTATTTACGTCCTTTTGAGACGTATTTAGTTTTCGGAATGAAAGGAATATTATTTCTTTCATCAGTCCACTCCCGATAGTAGACTGAGCGGATTTACGATCATAATCTCTTGGTTTACTTGGAATACACGGAGTATGCTTTCTTTTGGAGCGGGAAAATCCTGCGCGTGCTGTCAAGCTCGTGTTGCGGAACCGGATGTCGGGTACACGCGGTCGGTCCAGAGAATTCTGCAAACTGTTCTTAGGTCGATTCCGCCAAGAGTATTCTTTTTTCTAGAATATGTGCAGTTTTAGAAAAGAACACAGCTGGTGCAATTAAGGAGCATTAAAAGCAAACAAATAAAGGAAGCGATCACATTCCCTTCTCTCGATAACTTTTTTGTTCGTCCTGTTTTGTCCTAAGTATTTTACTTTCGTTATTGACGGGATTTCAAACAAAACGAAACTGACAGATGACAATTTTGAAATATATTTAACAAGTGGTGTCAACATTCTTGGCCTTGAACGTTTTCTGCAGTGTCCCACGCACAGTCGAAAAACACAATTCGATTTGACTAGTCTTGTGACAGACATGTGACAATGCTGGAAAATTGCTTCTTTCGTTTATCCATGGGCCTGACGCTTAACTTAAGCGTCACTGCAAACATACCACCTTTCGACATTCGGGTAGCAGTACGCAGGACATTTGTCAAACGAAGCGGGTAGTTTCATCACACAACATTGCAAGACATTGCAACATTATAAATTACACTTGAATTTCATCTGCGAAGTTTAACTGCATGAAGTAAAGGTCTCTTTTGTGATAGATAAAGCTGAAACCTAGTCTCTTGCAAAGAAGCACTGAGCCTTTACGATGACTTCACTTAGCTCTTCAGCGAGTTTGGTTCACTTAACGTAATAAAAAGGTCAAACACCACCTAAGTTATAATATCCCGCGTCTAGATGGCTTCCCGTTCAACATTCTCATGCAGGCTTTGGCATCAATGGCAGTAATGAAACACGTAAAGGTCAAGTACAGTTTGCTATCTTAGGTGAAAGTTTAAGCAACCGTTATATTGACGTCTTTCAGTAGAATTATCAATGTATTTATCATGTATACTGAGATTCCACCACTTTCAATTGTTTTTATTATATTAATCGATGTCTGTTGCTGCCACAGCATCTAGATATGAAAGCCTTCTATAGACACAGTCTGCCAGTAATGAAGCCATCCATTCGCAAGAAATTTAAGATGAAAACTTTAACATACATTTTCTATATATAGTCGTTGCCACAAGCATATATGCTCCTGGCCGCAAAATCATCAGTTCCACCAACAGGCCGTGATCGAGCCTGTGGCAATCTGGTTACTAGAACGATTTCTCTGCCACTGAGGTAGAGGAAACTAGTGGAAAGTACTCTTCAACGGTAGAGAATCCGAACTATAATCGGAAGTTTCGTCTCCTGCTGGAAGGACACAGGTCGATTTTTCAGTTTCTTCAGTCTTGAAAGAGTTCTTTAGTGGATATCACTGGACACTGACTGGACGATTCCCTTGTATACCAAGCCTTCTTTGGTCGTCAGTTGTTCCAATAAAGCTCAATGAGCTGCTCCCGACGTCTGTTACATTCACTTACTCAGTGAGCATGCGTGTCTTGCCCCCGCTTATTCTCACCTCACAAGGCAAGTATAGGTGCCGCACCAATCATTTTTCAATACGCGGGCCACCGCGTCGGCATGTGCAGGTAATCAAAACTATTGAGCATCTCTTTAGTGAGTTATCTCAAAACGTATGTTTCATCAGAAGAAATTGGGAGAAACTTCTCTAAATGATTTGCTATACGCAAGAACCTTAATGAGATCCGTAATTTCATTATTGTATGTCATTTCCTCAAGACTCCTCTAGTAATGGATATGTGTCTGTCTTCTCTACATTCATGATTGTACCTTGGTCACTGTCAAGGAACTTTATCAAGCTCGTTTCTAACATGGCTTGTTTATCGTTGATTTGTACCTTACATGTGGTACTGTTGCCGTGCCCTCGATAAGTTTCTCGAATCCATTATCTAAAACAGCGACTGACTTTCCTCTAGCATACAGAAAACTTACATTCAGATCACCTGTCATCTTCTTGTAGAACTGTACAGGTGAAATGTTACTTTCAGTTCCTCCAATCCCCATCTAGAAAGCTACATCTGGCCTAACTGAAGAGAGCTTTCACATCTTTGGATATGGCAAGGGTCACGATCCTTCGACCTTAATGTCCCTGGGTGCCTGCGTTGCGTAAATGGAACCGCTGTTGAAGTGTGTGTACTTTACTTTTCGCTTGGCACTTTGGGACAAAGCGATTATCACTCTTAGTGCCTCCAATAGACACTATTGACCTGGGGAAACAAAATGGATCAGTAAGTAGGATTCCGTGCAAGGGCAGTAAAGTCTACGGCGGGGAAACGGAAAGATGAACACAAGAACGAATCAAGTATCACGAAAGGGCTATTTAACTCGCCCACATCAGAACCTCCGCGTTTCCAAGCACGCCACTGAGAGTAACGTTACCCGCTTCGCAACGGAGTTATGTTTACTGGTGGGGACTTTCACTGGAATACCCGGAGAGCAAAGGAAACTATCCATATCAAACCTTACCCTGAAGACATCAACAAGACGGAATTGCATGAAATCCCAGAAGTATGGATGCCCCAATCACGAACCACAACAGGTGATCGTGGGATAATGTCGGCTTTTATTACATCTGAAAATGTTTACATAAATCTAGCAGGAAACGGGAAAATTTGTCAAAACAACCTTTGCTCCAAACGTTAGTTGAAACGAAAATTTGAAGAATTGCAAATCCAAAAGTTGCACCATTACTGAATCATCACTGTTGCGTAATTCTCGTCAAACAAATCTCCTGAACTGGGAATGTTTCACTCAACAAATAATTCTTTTTTCTCACCCATTATTTCATCATGTGTTTGAAACGAGTTCCTTCGATTCTCTGTAAGTCCCTTTCAGCCTGTTGAGAGGACTAAGAATTTCCTTCTTCGTCAGATCAATATTTTTGAGTCTTTTTTTATTTCTGTGCACTTTGGACATTTTTTTTTCTTGTGGGTCTTCCTAGTATTTATAATAATAAGTAGCATTCAGCAGTAAATATGAGAAGAATACATTGAATATATACGGAAAGAACGCTTTTGTGGACGTGTGGCAAGAGGAACCACACAGCCACACAATCGCCTGTAGAAACTATAACTTGTGAACAACTATCCTTTCAAAATTACCCAAATAACCAAATTCATTACACATTTTCAAATTATTGGGCACCGCTTTTATTGGAGAATTTCTGAGGCAACTAATGAATCATTTTTGTCGACTATCCGCTCTGAACGCCTTAAATGTTTCAAATTACAATTCGGATTTAGTTATCAAAAAAAAGTAGAGTTATGTTTATCTTACAAAATGTCACCTCAATATTTCGTAACACTGAAAAAGTAATCCCCTCTCTTACAGGATGGGCAAATATATCTTCTAAGGCCATAAGATAATATGCAAACACTGGAAACACCTGGACACCTTGAGTAGAACGAGAATTTTGAAATGCAAGATGTAAACAATGATGACAGAACCACCGCCGCCCACTTCGGCGTGAGGAGCGAGTGGAGAACTGGGCTCCAGTGTATCATGTGAGCCGCGGAGGAGGAGGAATGATAACTTGATCAGTAACTCTCAGAGGCGAAGCTATAACAACGCTGGCGGTCGGGCAAGGCGGTGTTGTTAAGAGCCTTGTCGATACACTCAGACAATTTTCTCGCCGTTTTCTGAGAGCAAAGTGACTACATTTGAGGTAGGTTCTCGAAATACTGATTGCAGTTAACAAATTGCCCAGGCAAGCAAAGAAGTAACATAAATGAGGCCTTAACGGCAGCAAAAGTACGACACAATATCCTGGACGAGGCTATTTGAGGTATTTATGATTATCTTCAGGGCTAGTGGTCTTAAACGCCCACAGAGAAAACGCACCAATTTGCGTTTTGATTTCGTTTTGAATATGTTTCCAAAAGGGAAAACTTTAACTATCTTGAACTGTTCATTGCAAAGCTTTCGAGCTTTAGACTTAACAGCAAGCTTAATCGGTAGCACGCTCCTTCACAGCTGCGCCAAGAAACTTTATTTGAGACGTAAATAACGTGTATTTATTCATCGTTACCGGCCTACGAAGATGGGCCTAGTATTGTGCGGCTCCACGTCATTCGAAAGGCTCTATATTACCTTTTATTCGATGTGACCCTGTCCGTATTCGGGACCACAGTAGGATGTTTCAAAGTGAAATCTGGAGGTAGAATGTGCCGAAACGTGAACGCGTGCAACACTCAGGGAGGCATTTTCCGATCGGCAACAGTAAAACAAAACCCCCTCCTCAAGTAGAGGAAGTCCTGCACGCAGCTGAATCGGTCGTGTTTATGCTCTACAGAGTAAATTATTGGACTTTCTTGGATTTTTACTGGTTAAAACTTATCTCCTTCTTCAAAGCTTTGACAGGTTCTAAAGAAAATAATTATCGGCTTGCAAATGCTTTGACTCTCGCCACAAATATCTGAAGCGAAGGGGTCGTAAAACGTGAGCTTCTGGGTGAAAGGCCACGCCCAACTAATGGTGTGCCCCCTCTCACGAGCAACGATGTTTAGACGTTTTAGGAACTCTCTAGTTCAACAGACACTATTGCAAAATTACTCGGAAAATATTTGAAATAGTAAAGAAATCGGTAGAACGCGGATGAAATTTTATTCTTCGTTTCTCTTGCTTTTCTACGCCATTTTCCGCGCAACTGGTAACGTAAATAAACTTTCACAGATTGCAACTTCATCCTATCTAACAAGTTAGTCTTTTGAGCGATAGTGCGTTTCAAAGTCAATCCTGAAAGTTTCAATTAGAATAATAAAATAGAGACAGCTAAAAGACTGGTTGGGAAAAGGGGGTGAATTGAAAAGGGGTAGATTATTCAGCTGAAGAGGAAAAAAACAATAATTTAAGATACCGAGCTGCTTAAACTGTTGTTAAACTGTTGTTTGGAAGGCTCACTGTTGGCAATTCTGACGTTCTCGTTAAAGAAGCAGATCGATGGAAGGGAAACAGATCATTTTCGTTAGGTGCGATTGCTGCAGGAAGATTCGCAATTCGTGAAGGCAAAATTTAGTGCAAACAACTTTTCTTGATTTCCCCTCCTTCTTTTCTAGTTCTTTGCAAACTGTGGTGAGAAGCTGATTTGGAAATGCAAGATGTATACTTGAAATGTTGTTCACCGTATAATAGCTCCGATTTGATGCAGAATATTTACTTTCTGTACCAACCTGTATAGCTCACAACAATTCCAAAAGGTTTTAACAGTCAATTCCTGTATTGTGAAAGGACCGCGTCGTGCTTGTCGTGACCCTCGAGGAGGTCAATGAAGTCTTCATTTGAGTAAAATATGACACATCACACGATCCGTGCAGAGCGTTGATCGCACACAATTCTCTGATCATAAATTCTTGAAACGTACTCTATATTTTTTAATGTGGCTGTAAGTAACTCTGATTATTTATTTTCTCCAACATCTTCAACATTCAGGTTGGATGGTTCATAACAAAGCGTTTTATTTACATTCCACTACGACCCGCTTTTTCTGTTATCAAAACTGAGTATATCACATGGCAGCTAAAAACCGATATTCTTCCAAAATGATCACACGACCTTATCATTTCTAATCAAGCCTTGTTTGCAATGAAAAAGCTCAAGTTATCCTCGCTAAGAACTCGAAAGGTAATTTTTTTGCATTTCGCGTTTTATTGTTTTGCAAACGGTTTGGGCCAACCAAATAACTGATATCGCTCAATTCCTCCACTCGTATTTTAGTGCTTGAAGGCATATCAGTCGTGCGGTTAGTGAGCCGAAGCGTTTAAAGACCTTGAACTAATAAGTACCTTCACTGTGATCTAGGTAATACCACTGACCATTAGTAAAAAAACTTCACTTCATTGATGAATTCATGAAAAAGCGTTCGGTGATCTAAGAACGAGAAGCAGAAATATACTTCTTGATCATTGTACACATATGCGGGCTTACGAGACTACTACATTAGTCGGTTTAGAGTTTTCTTGCGCAAAGATACCTAGACCCGTTGGATCTCCCTATACTTCGGTTAGCACTGGATGTCGTAATCAGGCGGTTGATATTCTCCAAGCCTCAGGGGTTTGTTTTCGTGTCGATTTCATCATGCCATCTTTCGAGCGACTACACAGTAAATTCATGTGCGTAATAATCCTCAAGTAATAATCTTTGGCCGTTACACTGCTTTTACCCGTGGTGTAACATCTGTGTATACGAAGACCAACTCGTTTTGACTTGCTTTGCAGTTTTCGATTCACTTTAAGTTCATCCTTTTTTAATTAGTGTTGTCCTTTTAGCCAGGCAAAGCGTTTTAACATTGTTGTAAAACATTCTGCTGGTTCAACTTTGTTAAATTAAAATGTTTCCCACCGTATAATAGACTATGTCTGAGAAACATAAGATTTTGTGTCGGATAAATGTTTTGCTTTCGATCGTTCATTTTGGCGCTAATTACGTTCAAACGCGATTCAAACATTTCAGATGTGTCATATACAGCAACGTTAGATTGTTCAGCCGTGGCTTTAGGATCATTGTTTTAATTAAAATGGAAGTAAAGAATCTTGTCAGTTGGAACTAAGTTCTAAGTAGAACATGGAGCACCTGAATTTTCATAGTGCTGGCATCGAACCGATGATGGATGATATGGACTGCACAGCCTCCTGAGACTTTCTACCAAACTTGAGCCTGTACTTGACGTTCAGATGGATGGTTGCAGAAAAGGATGACAAGCAAACTATAAAACTTCATTGAACGAAAACGGATATCAGCACATGGCTTTCATTCGGGATTACTGGAAAACTACTGGTTTTCAATTGAGCACCGAAAGTAAAATGGGTTTGCGGCGCTTTGGTTTTGCTTTACTTCGCTCTGTGATTGGCCAGAAAAATTCGCACCACTTTCTCAACCAATGAGAAGCAAAGATAAAACCAATCGTGACTTGTATGCGCGCATTTTCCCGCGCTTTGCGCCGGTTGCATTTAATTGCTTCGAATTCTGATTGGCTCATTGCACTGTTTCGGTCTTGTGATTGGCTGGAGTAACTGGTTTGGTTTTGGTTTTAAGACACTCAGTTGAAAACTGTGAGGGTTAATCACAACATCGCTTCTCGACTATTCGCCTGTTCACAGGGTCTATGGTAGCCTCCACACAGTCGTTTTTAGGGGACTCGTATTTCACCTCCTCCCCACTAACGCCTGCTTTCCCGAAGCCAACATTCCTTTCCCATTGTTTGGCTCGTGGGCGTCCTAGCCAATCACGATCGAGCAACTGGCAAGCGCTGACAAGTAAAATTATTGAACCTAATGCGTGTTTCTTTCTCTCGCGAATTTGTAAACGTATCAAAGCGCTGGAGCCGATTTGTTTTTGAGTAATACGATGTGTTACGAGAGACCTTTAAAACTTGTAAACGCGAATAAGAATTTAGACGCGACCGAGTTACAGATCTGAAGCATTTATCAGTCCATCAAACGTAGAGTAAACCGGCGTAAAATTATCACACATGGCACAACAACAAAGCTGGATCACTCTTGGTCCTGCATTAAATCAGATGAAATTCGCCCGCACAACGACCCCAAAAAGTCCTGGAGAAGCGGCCAAAGGTTATCAAACACCGCTGACATAGACTGTGCCAATTCGTCTGCTTTTTTTTCTGCAGTTCACGAGAAGCGGACGGTAAAATTATGTAGCTTGCTGCCTCGCCGCTCGCTCGATCCATTGCGCGCTGTGGTCTACTGATGGCAAAGTCTCCTTCCTCCAAATTACTCAGACTAACCGACGATACGCCAATACTTCTTAAATAACTGACTTGGCCCTTCATCAAATTCACGAGAGGTGACCACAACAGCTACAACAGGACCAGGAGTAGCGGCGAGGATATCGAAGATTGAAGGCGAAGCTTGATAAATAAGTAGCTATCGTAACTAGTGGGCAAATTGACGAAAATGTCGCTGTTTCCTCTGACAAATTCTTAAATTGAAGTCAGTTGATAGGCATTCAAAGAGGAATTCTGAACGCAGAGTACACGGTAATCAGAGCTCGCTCAAACTCTGTCTCTGCAATGTTGAACTATAATTCCCGCGAGGCCAAAGTCAACCTTCCAGAATTTAGAAGGTAAAATGTGATTGGCCAAGCGGCGGGAAAGGAATGTTGGCTTCGGGTAAGCAGGCGTTTGTGGGGAGGAGGTGAAATACGAGTCCCCTAAAAACGACTTCGTGGGAGGCTAGGTCTAGGGGTATTAGTATAAATCTTCAAGCGTTCTATCACGAATGCCGTTCTCTGATTGGCTACGCTACTCGCTATCTATTCTGTGATAGATAGTGAGTAGCGGTTGTCTACAAAATGACGACCGCTTCTTCGCGTTTTCGAAGTGTCTGCTAGGAGGATTTAGATAATTTGCTTGTTTAGTTTTGAACGACTACTAGATTTATACTAAAACAATTAGATTATTCGCTCTCGATTTCCATGCCTAATAGCTGTTTCGGGCTGCTCCCTCGTCAACTATCACGCGATAGAAATCTCGAGCTCATAATCTAATTGTTAAAAAGAAACAGTGGAACTCAGAAGAACTGAGACCTGACGCAAGCAACTTTGTTCCCAGGCTTTTACGCTGTTTTCCTGAAGCGCAGGGGGTGGGAACAAGGCACACCCAGCAAACAAAAATTCTTGGGTGGCAAATTGTACTGCAGACAAATCCTTCCTTCTATCAAGTTGATTGTGTGTGCTAAGATTTGAAGACCTCGTGACCAGGAAATACACCACCTCAACCTAGCTCCAGGAGCTAAACTTTAAGATGAATTTAGTAATGTCTTTTTCGTCTAAAAATGCTCGATATCTGCTAAGCAAACGGCATTTGCAGTGAACCACCTTGTTTTGTTTTATTGGTCTATCTGGTCTTTCGAAAAGGATTTATTGAAATGTTCATCATTGCAACTTAAGGTGGTTCAAAATAGTTTCGTTATTTTTAAACACCAACTCTTTGATGGATCGATACTCCCAAAATTTATTCGTTTGTTTTCTTGAAAATGGTATCTAAAAATTTCCCAATTATTTCTCAACAACTTGTGATCACTGTTTTAAGAGCATTGTGGAGAACGTATACAGGCTCAAGTGCTTTACTAGAACTTAAAAAAATTGTCCAGTTCTGACGGTAACATTCCTCTTCACGCCTAGGTAAGACGCGATTGATTTTTTTCTGTCGCACTGGATTGAGCAATCAAGACACTAGAGCCGGAAGTCAAAATTTAAAGGTCTGAATAACAGTAACCTTAACAGCATCTACGAATTTGTACCGTTTAATCAAACCACTTTTCCTAAATTTCTTTGGAACTGATGACAAGGGAATCGCTCACTGATTAATTTTTTTTGTCTTTCTTCTGCAAGGGCAGAGCTTACATCAAGCTCGCTTGTAGGCTCTTTGCGTTTTATATTTATCACTGACAAATCAATGTAAATTATACTTTCGAAAAGAGAACCTTTGTTATTGTTTAGTCTAAGAGGTTACTAAATTTTCCGGTGAGAAATAACGTGGGATCAAATGATATTAACTTCTTCAAAATAAGCTTGACAATGTTAACAAAACTTGAGAGCTAGCTAAAACGAAAAATGTTACACTCATTCACAAAAAGTAAGTGAATTTCACATTTAGAAAAAACAAGCTTACGACCTATCCGCTCGCCCCAACCTTTTTCAAATAACATAGTGCCTATTTTTGTAGGTTTTAATTTGGAGTGCTTTATTTATTCAAGTCTGGCATCGCTGAAAAGTGCACTTGATTCTTGCGACGTATTTTGAGTTGCGAAAGCCAACGCACCTTTTTTTCGCTATTGCGCAAATGTGTTGTTTATAAACATCGGCTTCTGTAACGTAGTGTAACTGCTACCAATGTTTTCTATCCTGCGCAGCTGCTTGGAGAGTATTCTTTCAGGAATATTCCGGAATAAGAATACTCAGAGGATTTTTTTGGAACTTATTTTATTTTCGGAGTGAGGTGAATAGCATTCCATTCATTCCGGCTCCCGATAGCAGAATGAACAGAATGTTTGGAATGCGCCGAATATTCCTTCTTTAAGGAAAAATTTGGCGGGAATAGCATACGCGGCCTGCCATGACGGTTTAGCTTTTAGGTGACGTGGCACCGGAAGTCAGGTTCAAACGCTCGCTGCTCCCGGGTCACCTCCTGTTTTCAGGATATGTGTCCGCTTAGCAAAACTTCACGTACACTGCTATTCATATGTGAGAATGAATATATGAAATTACTATAAGCCACACAAGTGAATAGTACTTTCCGCGCATATTCTGATTGGCAAGCTCGGAGGTGAATAGCAAGTACTATTCACCCTTGAACGCTTCGGCTCACGCCGAGGGGCAAAAAGTATCGATAAATTAAAACCAAGCGGCTGTTCGGAAAATACAAAAAATGGCAACAAAAAATGGAAGCACAATTCAAATATATGAATTTCATATATTCATTCTCACATATTCAGCACTCACAGGTATATTACGAACCAACAAAATGACAGCTCCCAGATGGCTTGTTAGCTCAGTTGGTAGAGCACTGCACCCGGCGGTATCTCAGAGGTCGTGAATTATTTTCAGGCTTTATTTTCAGTACTACTTTAGTAGTGTTCATGACTGCTACGATCATTCACGTATTCATGCTGTTATTTCTGAGTAGAAATGATAGAATAACAAAATTCGTCCCAAAAGAACACGCCTTAAGTTTTCTTTTTCACTCCCGATATAATAATTGGCTTGAGGTCCGACACCCTATCCAACACAAAGCAATACGTTTACTTCCTTGTTGCCAGATATTACATATGGTCCTGCAAATCAAAGGAAGTACTTCCAAAAATAGAAAGATTTCCTGTTTTCTATCATCTTTAGTACCTTTTCAATCTTAAACCTCAACAAAATGAATAAAAATAAAAGTAAAACGAGTTTAATATGAAGGTCTTAAAAGGAAGCCATGCATGCACGGAATAGATTAATAATTTAGCTGAGAAATCGTAGCAATGACCTTTTTATGTTCATAGCTTACTGAATACATGTATGTTTAAGTAGTTCTGTAGTAGTCTGTTAGTAATATAATGTAATGCACTTTGATGTAAATAAATGTTGTTATTTATTTATCACAAAAAAAAAAAGAAAAAAAAGAGTTCAGTTAGCAAAAAAAAATTTTTCTTGTTTCACTGCTTTAGCTTTTAATGCGTGTGATAACACTTTTGGGCTAAGGGAGAATGTGTCATGGGGTGATTAGCAGGCTGGTTGGTCAAAAATGCTGTTACTCTATATTTGAAAACCTTACTGACAAGACGAAACAAGTAATATTTCCGAGAGAAAGATGTAACCGCAATATAAAATTCTTACCATGTCGCTCTTTGTTTGCTATCTATCATCTCTTATTATTCATCACAAATATGGTAATCAACAAATACCCTGCAATTATTATTCAACACGTTGTGACAATGTTAAAATATGGTCATAGCGCGCTCAATCGTGCGTCCTCAACTGATATCTGCATGCGACGCCGTAAACTGCCGCTTATAACCCCCCCCCCCCCCCACTTATAAGTCCCTCCGGTTATAGGCCCATCTATCAGTAAACAAAAACGATACATCCGATTATAAGCCCCCCGGAATTAACCCTCCAACCTCCCCCCCCCCCCCCCCCCAATAGCTTTTCTTGATTGGAGAGATTAAGCTCTGTCTAGAAACTCTGTACCACTTCAAACCAAACATTTTAAAAATTACTGCGAAAAAATAAGATGAACTTCAAGGGAAAAGTCTGAACTACCGTTTTGTTACGTTCCAGTTTTGTTCGTGTTGTTAGTTTTAGTTGTGTTCCAAATGTAATGAAAGGAATTCGATTTATTATGACGTTTTGAAGCTCAATTAAAAATCAGTAAATGCAAAACGTATTTTGATCAGTACTGCTATAGCTTGTTTCGAAACGCTTTTTTATATCTCTGTTGTAAGCCCCCCTCGGATATAAGCCTCTCCGTTTATAAGCCCTCCTAAAACCCCATACGAAGTTGTATAGGCCCAGGGCGTCGACAGTTTAACCCATTGACTACCGGCGGTTTTTACATTTTCGGAGTGGTTCCACCTATAAACGATGAATAGCAATTCGTGACTCTTTATTTGAACTACCAGGGAAAAGTGGTGCTGTCCTAAGCCACTGGAGGCTCAAGGTTTCTGAAAACGTCATTTTGACGTAGCTATTTTTTATCCGTGAAGCGACAACAATGGCCCAAGTTCGGTTTGCTTGCGATTTCTGCTAAATTTACAGCCATTTTTCATCTTTAGCGGCTGCCTGATGAGCATCATTAAGCGTGACGGTAGCTAAGAGTCCACTTTCTCAAAGAATCGAGCAAGGTGATGCACTTTGTTGTTGAATTTGGCTTGTTACTCGACGAACTGGGAATTTGGCCGGTCGAACACTTAGTACCTTTGGGACTCGACTATTGATGAATTTCTCGACCTACCACCACATATTTTGGAATTTCTGAGTACTGAAGATGACCACAAGCAGGAATTTTTGGCAGTAGGTCGGAGTGGCTGTAGACTTAGTTTATATGTGAAAGAATTGGGAGAAGGAACGGGTGATGTCAAAAATTCTCGTCATTTCCCAGCATGCGATGTGGTCTAGAATGCCCGAATGCACTGGAACAAAAGGCTGTATCTACGCTCGGGAGAAGAATATGAACAAAAAAAGTCATTTTTAAGCTAGAAAAAGGACTTCGTTATGATGGTTGAAGTTTGGTTTTACGGCGATGATTTCCTTAAAAAACATGAAGGCAAAAAGGGGCCTTTTGTCGTTAAAAACTTGTCGTTAAAAACTTGTCGTTAAAAACTTGTCGTTAAAAACTTTTTGTCGTTTAAAAACGGCCAGTTTCGTTCTTGTCCAAACTCAAAAGGCCATATTTGGTAAAAATCGCTACGTTTCTTGCATTTATTGGATATCCAAATTTAAAGGGCATTCCATTTCGTGCTCAAAACTAACAGTTAAGGCAATATTCGTGCGATTGAGAAAGTTGCAATGTTTTGAAGCATGGGAGTTTTTTACGGCCGGTTTTGGCCGGCACGGGTGCCAATGGGTTAAGGTATATGTACTTTTGTATTTAATTTTAATGCTTTTAAACAGGCAAAAACTGTTTTGTATTAGCTACTGACGATAGATGAAGTTTCATCCGAAATGTTTTAGAGAGTTACAAAGTATCGGGTAGTTTTTTTAAAACAACATATCGCAGTCAT